>OZ010574.1:18433077-18740577 GCA_963932145.1 Acanthosepion lycidas | reverse complement strand
TTATTTTATTTTGCTTTATTTTATATTATTTTATTTTATCATGGCATACTTTGTTCTTGATATCATTAGTTTTAGATAGTTTAGTAATATTATTATCAATAACTCGCTTAATTTTTCGAAAAAAATAGAGTTGTTCCACCTTTGATTTTCCAACGCCCCTTTTTTGTTTACTTATGTTTTCAAAACTAGCGTTTCCCTAATTTAGAATTTATATTTCATATTTACAACCCTATTTTCAATCTTTCATGTTCATCTGAGCTTAAATTCTAATTCAAAATTAAACTACAATCCATTTCAATATTTTAACTCCAATAATATTCCACCCCAACAATAATATATCTTGCGTGAACCAGAAGATTTGTTTAAAAAACCTGTGTCACCCCATAATATAAATAAAAATAAATTTAATAATTCCAGTACTTGAAAATTGCTTAGACATGAAACTCGGAGTTGTGCAATTAATGTAAGATATTATGTATATTTCTTAATATATATATATATTAAACAGCTCTGTTAATTAACATTGAGCACTGTTTTTCTTACACTATAGAGTATTTATATGTATTTATATACGATAGCTCGCTCACTCGTATACCTAACTATATTTACCCATTCTGTTTTATATATATATATATATATATATATATATATATAAAGTGAACATTGAAGTCAACACTCACAAGCGACAGGCTGTTTCATGCTAGACGCAATCGTCAGGCCGCCTCTAGCATGTGATATCAGCAAATGTCACCTGTGTGTGCTGACTTCAATGTTCACTTTTATATTTATATTTACATACGCTCTATCTCTGATACTGAGCACTTTATACCATAAATATAGCACACCTTAAAACTATATTCCTTCAAACATATATATATATATATATATATATATATATATATATATATATATATATATATATATATATACTGGGTAGGAGCAAAAAATCGTAGCTTTGTTCAAAATATGGTGTTGCAACAGGTAATTACATGTATTTCACATATATGCATATTTAGAAATTTCATGTCAGCGCATCTTTATATAAAATTCGAGTGTGGATTGTGAATGTTAAATGTTTTTCCATTGAAACTGATAACAGAGAATAAAGAGAGGTATTTTCGTCATTTATTTCCCAGAAGGAAAAATGCTGCGAAAACAGCAAAAAAGATAACTGCCGTTTGTGGAAACGGTGCCATTGCCGTGAGCACTGTTTGTCAGTGGTTCGCTAGGCTTAGCAATAGAAATTTTGAACTGGAAGTCCGAGAACGTTATGGGAAACCTGCAGTCGATGAGAATGACCAAATTGAAATAATGATTTAAAATAATCTAGGTCACACAACACGGGACATCCTGGAGATACTCTAAATATCTTATATGATCGTTGAAATGCATTTGACAACAAATGGATGCTTGAATCGCTAAGTTGTTTGGGTGCTTCACGATTTAATAGAAACAAAACATTTTTATCTATGAGTCTTTATTGAAACACAACAAAAATGACCCATGCTAAAAGAACAATCACTGGCTAGGAAAAAATGGATTGGTTACAACAATGTGGAACAAAGAGGTCCTGCATCTCAAGAAAGTGATGCATAGTACTTGATTGAATTGGAAGGGTATAATTTATTACTTTTTCTTCTGCAAAGCACGTTGAATTCAAGAATTGGCCAATCGTAAAGATGCTGCCCTCCATCAGGACAACGCCAGAGTCCACGTCTCTTTACTAACCTGGTAGAGATTGATACAGCATGGCTGGACTGTCCCACTACGCACACAGCACTCTCTAGACTTTTCACCTTTTGATTACTATTTATTTTGATACTGACAAAAATTCTCTTAATAGGAAGAACTTCAAGCCTCTGAAGGTGAGCATCGGCTATGCTGATGGAGAGCAAAATTGCTTCTGTATTATGATTAAGTGATAGTAGTCTCGTTTGGGAAGCTTTAAAATTTAAAAGCTATTTCCTTCCCCCGTTAACAACTGGTTGGAGGTCATTTTCGACAATGACTGCCAGTTTTACTTTGTCAGACCTATCGGACTTAATATTACGACAGAAAGCAGTAGTTATGTGGGCAACGTAACTACCTTGTTGTAAACTGACGACATCGGAAATCTCATTGATTTAGATAAGGATGAAGCCCTGGTGGAAACCAGCATTAATGTGAAATGATCTAGAAGCTTAGCTGTTCAAAACGGCCTCCATTGCCCAATTTGTTAAAAACGATTGGATTATGTGAAAACATCGCAAAGACTTCTACCAAAAGAGCTGCCTGATATGCCATTGTAAATAGTGGTGACTATATAATAGTCTATGGACTATTATAGACTATATAATAGTATTTAATGTGAGGTTCAATCAGGTCAAATTGGCAGCTGATCTAAAAAAATTATCTACTTTCTGTTGTTAACTGAGGCAAGGAATATCCTGTGAATTTTAACGTATCCAAAACGAAACTGCTCTTTTTAATCGCCTCAAAAAGACCTTTTGCTTTCCATCATCATGGCTGATGCTAACCTCCAGGAAAGCGACTCTTTGCGCCTTCTCAAACTACATTTTCTGCTTACATGAAGTGAAAACAGTAGATTGAAACAATTGCTATGTCTGCATCCAGAAAAATGTGTTCCCTGTGTTGTGCTAGACAATTTTTCACGCCAGAATCTATCTTACATATTTATAAGTCAGCCATTCGTCCTTGATTTGAATTCTGCTGCCACATCTGGCCTGGTGCTCCTGCTAAATATTTAGAGATTCGTGATAAAATCCAAAGAAGAATCTGTCATGCTATTGGTCCTGACCTGGCATTTTGCCTTCAGTAGCTTTCTCACCGTCATAATGTGACTTCCCTGTGCCTTTTCTATAAATAGTTTCTGATGAATTTTCCTTTATGGTACCTAGACTTTATGAATTTAAGCGCTGTACTAGATTGGCGACAAGGCCTTATCATTTTACAGTTCAAATGGCTAGGTGTAACCGTAAGTTCTATGTCAACAGTTTCTTCTATCGCACTTGTTGCTTGTTGTTCTCTCTTCTGGATTCTTGCTTCCCAGTTAACTTTGATCTTCAAAAATCTAAATGCAATGCGAATCGTTATCTTAATTCTTGTTCTATTAATGTTCTCCCTCCTTAAAAGTATTTTCTTTTTTTCTCATATTATCTTCCACTCAGTAATTCCTTGTATCAGTGGCTTTATTGCCTGGCTTAGAGTGAAATGATTATTTAAAAAATTGTAACTTTGATGAATAAAGTTAAAAAAGAAAAATGTGAATAGTTTATGGCTGAACCTAATAACTTACCGTGACATAAATATGAGAATGAACCAGCTCGGGTGTTTGGCGCTTTCGTATCGTGTTTCTTAAGAAAAGTAGCTTTAATATACACGCATTAGCTATGTCACTTTTCGTTCCTTTTTATGCATTTAGGACAAAGGCTTATTTCTTCTTGTCAACTGTCCTGGGTATAACGATAAACTACATCCGCATCCTGGGTAAGACGATAAACTACGTCCAATAGCAAAGCCTCTGATGAGGAGGTTTTGAGGAGTGTGGAACCACCTTTTTATTGCTGGTGTTCCCAGGTCCACCCATACCCAGGTTGGTAGCACCTGTTAGGGTCCCAGCTATGGGCAAATAGTTAACCCCCAAACTGAGTTTAAAACACTATGAGAATGTAAATAGGTTTTAATACGAGAAATACTTTGTAAAAAAAATTATTACCAGCAATATATTATTACCAACAATACATTCTTTTAAAACAAAAAATATTACCAGCTATACATTTTTTGAAAAAAATATTACCAGAAATAAAAGTTGTCGACATTAAATAACCCATTGAGGTAGATATGCCATAAAACAAACCAAACCAAACCAACTCAACGTCAATTTGATATCTCCTGGCACATAGAGATAGCATGAGAACTATACGCTGTTCTTTCGTGGGATGCAATCGAACTGAAATCGTGCACTATTTGGTTGTTATATATTTTCTAAGTGTAGATAAAGATTAAGGAAATAATTTGAAATATTTGCCGAAACGTTCATATATCAGGAGTATCTTTGCCTGAATTTGCCCCTAGAACGGAATCTTTACTGAATTATATGCACACATAATTCGGGCGATAATTTTTGCTATCATCACTAAAATAATTTCCCATATGACGGTAGCTCTGTAATTTTCCCAATGAAATGTGCTACTGAATGGCTCCAGTTTTCTCCAAACTCTACATTAAATCCCTCACTGCTTCTTGTTTTCTTACTTGTTGGAAATTCTTTTCCATAATTCCTGTCTTTAAGAACTCTGGTGAACCTTCAAACACCACTAATTATCGCGCTACTAGTCTTTTACCACATTTTGGCAATGTACTAAAGGCTCTAATCAGCGCCAAATTGGTTATGCATCTTATTTCACATGGCTTTCTTTCGGATAAATAGTATGGCTTTCGTTTCTTCAGATCTACCGCCGACATGTTAACGGTTAATATTCAATTTGTCTATCGGGCTTTAGATAAGAATAGAGAGACTCGGACTAAAGCTTTAGTTATGTAGAGAAAAAGCGAAGAAGAGAAACAATCTTCAAACACAGCTGTACAGATTTAAATAATTTTGTTATTGAGTATAATCTTTGTTTTGTTTATTTTTCAAGTTGAAAGAAACAAGTTACGTAAACAAACCGCGAAGATCGTATACGAATATAGATTATGCAAAATTAATGTCTTAAATAAAGTTTTTTATTCGAGTAATAACTTTCTGATACATATGTGCATATATTGGATATCATTATTATTACTATTGTCTCAATTTGACATTTACATTTGAATTAAAAGTTCCTTGAATTTTCATTGTTAATTTTTTTTCTTTTTATATATGAGACTTTTATTTATGAGACTGGAATTTTATCCTCTATTGGAATAAAAGGCTGGGATTTTCTCCATTGGGTTTTGTCCACTGAATTTTTGTCCTATTACCCCAAAACAAATAAGTAATTATCTCATCGGCTTAAAATTAATTAAAGAAAGACGCAATTAAATCTTTCTGGGGCTTAAAACTGTAAACATTACATATAATTACTAAACTTACAAGGGCCCTAATCGGAAGTAAATATCGTATTTCCCACCCATTATTAATGGTATATCAGTCAAGATCGTCTTCCATCACGTCATGGCAAGACGATGCGTGTATTTATTTATAACACTAGCCTGCGATGTTTTCAAGATCAAATATATAATAGCTGACTTTAAGAATCCAAAAATCATACTTATTTTTTTTAATCAGATAAAATTTTTAAGATACAAGCTTTTACTTGAAATGTATAGAACAGTAACTCTGAATTTAGGGCTGATATATTCGCAGAAAGTTCACATTGTGCCATATTAAACTGAATAGTACACAAAAGAAGCTATTCTTGGATAAAAGTTATTTTCAGGGACTTTCTTCTGTTCTTGGCAGTCACTGCATCCCATTTCTAAGCACCAGCAGTAGTCAGAGAGAAAGTTTACATCCCACCGGTCTTGGTAGCACCCTTCCATAATGCGAATGTCTTGGTGAAAGCGCTCAACCTGCTCTTCACTCAAATCTTCACAGTTCTTTGTAAAATAGTTCAAGTGTGACCCCAGAAAGTGCAGTTTGACTGAGATTCGTTCCCTGTGTTGGCGGAAACTCTTCAGTAGCTCTTCAATTTCCTTCACGTATTCCGCACTCCGATCGTTTCCCAGGAAGTTTGTAACTAACTTCAGTGACTGCCAGTGATTTCAGTGACTTCGCTTAGTGCTTCGTCAAACATTGGATCCTTCATGAGTTCTCTTTTTTGAGTGCCCTCAAATATACAAGCCTTGAGTTTCCCCATGCTTATCCGTAAGGGAACTTCTGAAGGAAATCAAACCCGCTGTCTTCTCTGTTCGTTGCCTTCACAATGTTTTTTCATTACTCCCTAACTTGATATGTAAGGGTGGAAACAGTATTTTGTTCGGTTCAACAAGAATGTGAGACTGAACGTTATGCGAGCCAGGTTTTAACCCTTGTCTTAACGGCCACACTTGTCTGACATAATGTTAATCATCAGCCCGGCTGTTCCAGAGACACGGAAAACAAGGATATATTGTGTACCCACTTTCGAGCCCTACGACCAATCCAACCACCTTAATATTTCCACAGATAAACCATTTTTGCTCCTGGTAGTTAGTAGCAGTCAAAAAATGATCCATGCTGTTGAAAGTTTCTTTCATTTGTACTGAATTCCCAATAGGGATAGGTGAAAAACTATTCCCATTATGTAGAACTGCTTTGAATCTTCTGCTGGATAAGTCAATAAAAAGTCTCCATCTCGTAGTATCATACTCTAAGTCCATTTGTTTGATCAATTTCGCAATGTTGTTGCAATAAATCAATGACGACTTATCCTGGAACGTGAAAAACTGTCTCTCTCTCACGGTCTCGATACCAGTAGAACTTTGTTCCTGGTGCCAACAGATGTTTCTCTTTGAGACATGAACCCAGCAGATGAGCAGACTCCTTTGAAAGGTTTAGGTCTGGTGTCAGATCGTTGAGTTCTGCTTGTGTCAAGGGTACTGGCTGGTCGTCCTCTTCTGGCTTGTATGCTTGATCCCCAGCTACAATAGTCATGTTACTATGTTCGAAATCAGAGCTATATTCCATGTTGCCATCTGGCTCAGGAACTGGAAGGTCTGGGCTATGTGGGATTGGTCTTATGGTAGAAGGAACATGTTCTTGCGATTTATTCATTTTAGATTTATGATGCTGAAATGTGATCTTTTCGTTCACTCCAGACGATTGAAAGGACAAATGGCATACTCTTCCTTTTACCATTCACCCAATCCCTCTAGTTCTCTACACATGTTTTACAACAAACATGGGGAGCGAATGGCTTATCCAGATCCCCTAGTTTGACTCCAAAGTAATCGCGATATGCCTTCTTCACAAAGTCAGTGACTTTTGCTTGACGGTTAAGAAGAACCATATTACCGCAGTCATAACAACCTGTCAGGATTATTCTTGTACTTGCGATCCATTCTTACAGGAACACAAATGTCAAGCCGAAAAGAGAAAAAAATAGATCATCACTCACATCGTCGTTGACACTTGACACAGTCCATTAAAATCATTTTAAGCTGAGGGATAAGCCCTGCCCCCTCTAGGTATGTGGGTGTTAGCGAATAGGGTGGTACACTGTAGTTAGGTACACATACAACATTATATGCTATACAAAATATCAGGCATCCACGATCAGCTGTGACAAGTAGAGTCCACAGGCTTTTGAATAAATGTTATTATTGTGTACAACTTATTGTGAAGTATTTAAGCGCATCTTAAAAACAGACCTGAGCAAACACAATGAATGATATTTTTTGAATTCAGCATAAAATGGTGATCATATATCACTTGATAAACCCTTGACCTTTGGAAAACGGAGGCCAGTGTAATAGATAATGAAGGTACCAGAATAGAGTACAGAATTTCATAAACGGGCAATGAAAAAAATAAAAGACCTGTTTTGATAAACTGACAAAGAAAATCGACTTTCATGAACTGATATTTAAAAAAAATTGAAAGAACTCATTGATAAAGTGACACTGAAAATCGACATGTGTAAAATCACATTGATATCAAGAAAAAATCAACATGAATTAATTGATAATGGCAGAATGGAAGGAACGACTTCCTTTCCAACAGAATAGTGCAGCTCTAAGCAATAAATGTGGAAAAATGAGAAAGTATAGCTTTGATAAACGAACATTGACAAAATTGATTGACTGAATTTGAAAAATTGACAGTGATAAATACGAATTAATGGCTTTGAAAACGGTTTTGAAATGTGTGACCTAGCTAGCTAGATAGATAGATATGAACAGTCTGGGATAGATAGATAGATAGATAGATAGATAGATAGATAGATAGATAGATAGATAGATAGATAGATAGATAGATAGATATCTTTGCCTATGGATCAATAAACATGTAAAGAAAACATACACACTTTCAACCATTGAAACATTTGAAATTCTAGAATATTTCTGCTGGGACTTCCGTTTTCGGTCGTTTTTTGTTTTTTTTTGTTTTGTTTTTTTTTTTTTTGGTTCGTTTTGTTTTGTTTTTTTCCTTTGCTTGTTATTTGTTTTTGTTTTTTGTTTTTTTACTGTTGTTAAAATCAAATTATCTGATCACTTTCTTTTCATTTTGTTTAGAAAGCAATCGCTTCTAAGATTCACAAATCATCGAAAGGCATTTTTTTTTCAGAAAAATATAAAGTGTAATAAAATAAAAAATTATCCCGCAAAAACCGGAAGTTATAAAAATTCATTTTATTTGAATTTCACAATAGTAGCGTTTCCTGGTGATCCCAGTGAATAATGCCTTATAAGATTAAATATACCACCGGTCATATTATATTAAAGTGTGATCAATGTCCTTACTCCATTAATAAGTCTCTTTTATATATAAGTATAAACTAAATTTAGTTTAGTTTCGGGACAATGTCACAACTACGAAATGCTGAGAGCGACTCACACACGCTACAACGAAACCCACATAGAAACATATATTGAGGTTGATCCAAAACATTGGATTTTTCCTTGATTGATTTGGGGTTTTTTATGATTTATCAACCCTTTAAAATGATTGTAAGTATAATTCTTTCTTTTGCAAGAGAATATTGCATTAAGATATTTTATTTTTATTTATTTAGTTATTTTAGAATAACAATGTTTTCTTTTTCCAGATACAAGCTAACCTTCACCGGACTTCAATTCCCACCATCCATACAGCGTGAAGGAAGCGATCGTTCATCGCTGACAACACCAAGCAAAAATCATAAGTGGTGACCCAGACACATACCATAAAGATTAAACGTACCCTTCAGAATAACAACTATCCGGCAAACATGACATCAGCGTCTACAAGTCGGAACAGAAGGAAAGATGATCAGAAATTTGTCAGTCTGTCGACCTTACGAGAAAAGATTCAGGTCTACGGTCCTTACCTTACCAGGACAATATTCAGACGCAGTTCCACTCTACGGGGAAATCTCTGTCGAGTAAAACTTAACACTGGGGAGAACATGAGCAAGAATTGCGTGTACTCGATTCCTTGTATTTGTGGCAGAGAATATAAACATGAAACATGCGGCTTCCTAAAAGTAAGGCTGAAAGAACAGCCATAGTGAGAGGTGAAACAATGAAATTGGGCATGGCTGATCATGTATGGAGGAAAAAAGGTCCCCTGTGGAATGAAGTAGGAATTCTGGACAACGAAGAACACTCCAGAGGTAAACGTCTGAAAGAATCAGTGCATATTCTAGGTTATGAGGACCTCCTTAGTAGACCTAGTATAGAAATAAATACGATATGAGAGATTAAAAAAAATTATAAATATAGAAAGACAAATGACTGCAAGTCTTCCCACCAGTATGACTATTTCCGACAGCACTTGTATTTCGTACATAAATCGCACCGCTATAAGTATTTCCGATGGCACTTAAATTTCCTACGAAAAGCCTACCAGCATGACTATTTTCGACGGCACTTGTGTTATACTAAAATCCCACCGGCATGACTATTTCCGACGGCACTTGTATTTCGTACCTAAATTAAACCAGCATGAAATTTCCGACAACACTTGTATTAGTCTCCATTTCCTTTAATAAAAACTTCCTCGTTTCTCACATGCAAATATGACGGAAGAGCAAAGTGAAAAAATATTCAACTGTAGGGGGTCCTCATCGAGAAGCACCTACAAAACAAGCGGGACCTGTTCCACAATTTTATTGATTTCAAAAAGACATTTGATCGGATATGGCATTATGCCCTCTGAGGATTCAACATAGAAGAAGTGCTCATGGACACCTCGAGGCGGCGTAATGGTTACTTGTCTCACTAGAGCAATTACGACTTAATAGTGAGTTCGATCCTCACTGAGTACCCCTTACTTTCAGCCTTGTGCTACACCTAAGCTACGCTTGTAAAATCACTATAGGGCACCACGAGGCGAGTTAATGTCTCGCTAGAACATTTACGACTGAATAGTGAGTTCGATCCTCACTGGGTGCCTCATACTTTCGGACTTGTGCCACATCTTAGCTACGCTTGGAAAATCAGAAGTACTCATACAAGTCAGCCAGGCCCTCTATGACTATGTCTCTAGTGCAGTTCTCTATAATAATCAAATGGGAGATTTGTTTCAGACGAAAATCGTCGTTAGACAGGAATATCTACCCTCTCCTACACGCTTCAACCTGTTTCTGGAATAAATTATGCATGAAACCTTCCATGACCACAACACTTCTCTTTCTATCGGTGGTAGATCTGTCTGCAACCTGCGTTTCGAGGACGATATTGACCTTCTGACAGGCAGTAACACCTGTACGACCTGACCAACAAAATCGTTGAAAGAGTCGCTGCATACAGAATGGAACTCAGCACAGAAAAATCAAAAGTAATTGTGACACTATTTACATTTTCGGACTATCGTCCTCATCTTTTTTTGCCATATTTATCACAACATTTCGGCCGTTGTACGCTCCGAACATCTTCAGGTGGTTGGAATGTCGAACTGAACCCTTTATTACGTTCGCTGGGGTAGACTGTTCTCGTTCCACGTGCCATGTCTAATGGATATCAGTTATCAGTTATCTCCTGTTAATTCCTCTCTCCACTGCCTTAACCAGGTATTGAACTCACACTCTTCACGTCCTGTCACTAGATCTAACTAACGCCTTTATTCACTGTCCTATGTGTCCTTGTAACCCTTGTAAGCTCGTAACCAAATCTGGCACATGGCACAGTGGATAAAGGCGTTGGTTAGATCCAGTGACAGGACCCAAAGAGTGTGAGTTCAATACCTGGTGAAGGCGTTGGAGAACTTGGAGAGGAGAATTAACAGAAGATAACTGATAACTGACATCAATGAAACATGGCACGTGGAACTAGAACAGTCTATCCCAGCAAGCGAAATAAAGGGTTCAGTTCGACATTCCAGCCACCTGAAGAAGGCCGGAACGTACAACAGCCGAAACGTTGGGATAAATATGGTGACAAAGATGAGGATGATAGTCTGAGCAATGTAAATAGTGTACATAATACCTCATCTCAGAAATATAGACAGATACTGAAGTAATTGGGAATATCAGCAACAACACTGGCAAACCACTGGAAGAAGTTTCCAATTTCAAATACACATGGGAGCAACGTGAATCTACAACAGCGATGGCCAGACTGGAAAGAATAGGGAATAACAACATCAGCTTCAATATCAGTTCAAGCTCTACAAATCTCTGTTCGTATGCATCCCTCTTCTACGGGTGCAGAGACGAGGAAAGGATCCAATATTTCGAGAATAAATGCTTGATAAAGCTCCTCCGCATCTTCTACAAAACAAATGACTATGTATAGAGCAAGGTTAAAAGTCTCGTGGGCCGACAGGAAACTCACCTCGACTTTATTAAGAGTCGGTAAATGTCATGGTTTGTCCAATTCAAACGGCATAACAGCCTCTCACTATTAAAGGCGGACGTAAGCGGGGAGAGCAACGCAAAAACTGGTCAAACATCAAAGAGTGAACGAAACTCGTGAGAGACATCACCAACAGATCATCCTGAAGGAGGGTGTTTGTTTATTCTGCTCCTTAGTCCTGGGTTTGACGATAAACTACATCCGGCAGCCAGGCCTCTGATCGACAGTTTAAAGGTTTTAAGGAGTGTGAAACCACCTTTTAATTGCTGTTGTTCCCAGGTCCAGCCTGACCTGGGTGGTAGCACGTGTTAGGGTCCCATCTATGGGCAAAGCGAACCCCTAAAACAAAAACAAAACAGTATGGAAGTTTGAAAATAGTTTTTATAGTAGATACTCCAGCGAAATTTTTACTTAAAAGAAAATTACCAACAATACTAACAAGTTGTAGCCACTTCACCCAAATCTTTTTAAAATTCTATCAAACAATTAACATGAAAGAACACTTTTATGATATTAATTCATATAATATAAAATTTCTTGAATCAAATTTTATTCCAAAATATAACTTACAACATACGACATACACTGTCTCTAGGAATTATGTCCACACAAACCTGTATATACACAAAAGCTGTGTATCATCCACCATGTATTCAACTGAGAAAGTAGAATAACATATATCATATTTTTATTACTTCCAAGCTACCAAGAAAATTAAATTTCGGCATTACATGACCCATAAGGAGTTGATATGCCGTTAAACAGACCACTCAGTCAATCGATCTTCTACCCTTAGGTCACCCCGATGACTGAAGTAGTCAATGGACTGATGATGATGATGATCATCATCATCATTCGTTTGCCGTGTCCCTTCCGGACGTGGGCGTTCATGACTGCTCACAACTTCCTAACTTTCGTAGCTCTAAGCTATGTTTGTCCCTTTACTACTCTTGCTAGTCCCTGTTCTGCCATCCATTTACAAATGCTCATTCCGTAGGTCACTCGCAGTTCCCCCTCATGTCTTTAATACGTCTTGCGAGCATCGAATTCTCCAGGCTCTCTTTCCTCATTAGGTATCACAGAAAACTGTCTATTAGCTGATTCTAGTGTTCTTTTTGTTACCAATTTACTGTAAACTTCCTTGTTGTTCACATGTTCCATCGATGGTATACTCAACAACCTTCCGAAGAACCAAATCTGTTGTGTCAAGTCTTTTATTTATCTGTGAGGAAACTGTCCAGCATCCATTGCTATTTATGAAAACTGATATTACATAACTATTCAGCAGTTTTCGTTTTGTTTCCATTGCTTCCAATAAAATTGTCCTGTTTCTTTATTTAACTTTAGGAAGCCATTTTTCGCTAATCCGATACGCCTTGGGATTTCTGTATCTTTGGGGGTTTTTTAATCATTCGCCCCAAGCAAGGTGGGTATGCCACTAGTGCACAGAAGGTTAGTGAAAATGGAAGAGAAGACTGAGAATAGGGAGGCTTGAGGAAAGTACAAAAGATGAACGGGATTCAAGAAGTCAAAAGATGGCGATTGATGTTGCATTTAAAATTTTTGAAGATTGTAATTATCAGGGAAACAAATAAACGGGAGGGAGTTCCACAGGTGGGAAGTTTGAGAAAAGAGACTGTTGGAGTAGAAATGGGGGTTGTATTTAGCTATTTAAACAGTAAAAGGGTGGGATATAGATACCAATCTAGTAGCACGCTTAAATTCATGTATTTGGGGTACCAGAGGGAAAAAAAAGCTCGTCAAAGCAGTTGCCCTATCGTTTGTTAAAGATGTCCTGTGAGTGTCAAATTCTCCAAACCTCTTTCTTCTTCAAAAGATTTAGCTGACTTTTTTATTCTAAGTATAAGTTTCATTTTTCTTTCCATTTTCCTTAAAACTTCCTTGTTGCTCGCATATTTCGTCCACATAATTCTCAGCATCCTTCTGTAGATTCTCACTTCTGTTGCCACGAGTTTTCTCTTCATCACTGAGGAAACTGTCCATAATTCACTGCGATATAGGATGATTTATATTACATGGCAGTTCAGCACTCTTTTATCTAGTTAAACATAAAATACTTACCTTACGATTTCGCTTGTTTGCGGCGGTGGACAGTAGTCGGGATCTTACGCAATATCACTCCGCTGTCATTAATGCTTATTTGTACCCGTGTCTACACGAAATTTTGACGAACCTCCTTCCATTAACAACGCCATATCGTCCTGCGTCCACAAACGCACACGCGTCCCAATATACATAAAAGTACATACGTTCATACGTTATGCCGGGCGAATGTAAAGAGAGAACGGACGGCCGACAAGTCCGTTTAAACAGACGTCGTAATCAACACGAGACCACCCACAAGATCTGTCTTGCCCATCCGTTTGTTTCAAAGGATGCCCCATCTCCCCATACCTCATAGACTCAATCTATCATCTTTCTCGGCGGAACAAGAAAGAGGAGATAAGATCTTTACCTTACCAAGCCGGAATTAAGCAGACTGCACTGTCTAACCTAGTCATGGTTTTTTGGGTTTTTTTTTTTTGGTTTCGCATATATTTACATATGATGTGTATCTCGGTATATATATTAGTTTATTTACTTTTAATTATCTATATTTCCTTCTCTCTTTCTCTATCTCCCTTTCTCTCTCTCTCTCTCTCTCACTCTCTCTCTCTTTCTCTCTCTCTCTTTACATGTGTGTGCGTGTTTGTATGAATGTGAGTTTGTTTGCGCTGGGTTATATATATATATATATATATATGTGTGTGTGTGTGTGTGAAAAGTATGTGTATATAAATATAAATAAATATATATATATATAATTATTTATATATTATATGCGCGATACTTATTAGAAAGCGCTCAATATCAGAGATAGAGCTAAGAAACTCACATCAATCCAACCATATATATATATATATATATATATATATATATATATATATACATTTGTTAGTATAAATATATGGCAGAAAATGTATATATGTATATATTCGTGTATGTATACATATGTACATGTATATTTTCACACACACAGATATACATATACATACACACATATGTACACACACTCACACGCTCACACACACATATATATATATATATATATATATAGGGTGCGATGGCTAAATCGTCGTCTAAATTACGCAAAAAAGGAAAATAACACTGATATCTCATTTTAACAAATATATTTACCAAAATTACATAAAAATATCCTAAAATAATAAAGAGTAAATTTATTCAATAAAATAGCCATTAGCTCCAACCACGGCCTCAAGACGACGTCGGAATCTCCTGCATCCCTCTGGGCGGTTTCTTTGTTTAAGTTGGTGAATGCTGCCATAATCCTTGAGGATTTCTTTTCTTATCAGAATGATCTGAGTGAGTTTTCCGTACAGTCATAATTACCATTAGATTCACCCAACTCTTTCCGAATCCTTTGTACCATCCATAGATTGACACCCAAACACTCTGAAATGTCCGTATTGAGCTTCTGTCGAGAATGCCAAGCAGTACGGCATACCGTTTCCAAATTTCTGGGCGGGATGAATTGCATCATGGTCCTGTTTTTCTCAAACATTATGCCCAACTGATCCTACTATACTGTGCAGTCGACAAAATCAAAAGCAAACAACGCACATGCGTGAAATTAAAAATGTAAAATGGCGACAATTTACCCATCGCACCCTGTTTATGTGAACTATATTTGACCAGCAAGAATTTGAAAATGCTTTGTTAAATAGCTGGCAAAGTCTATCTGTTGAAATGTAATTGTATTGTTGCAAAACAGAGAAATACAATACAAATTTTAACAGACAGTCTTACTGGTTAAATTTATCAGAAACCTGATAGTAGATAGGTCTGCCTATCGTTCGGTTCGAACTCTTCCTTGGTCTTTTGAACAGGAGTAGAGGTTTATCTCTTGTTTCCCGTTTAGGATTGGATATCCGGTTTCTTGTGAAGTATTTTCGATCTCATTCACTCCCAGTAGCTCCTTGCGTCTTAGTGGCATTATTGTCTTGCTTGGGGTAAATTTACTTAAAACAAATAAAATACGATTACTTCTGTTCGTGGGCATTCCTTGTATCCAAGGATCCATTTGATCGGAATCTAACAGACACCTACACACGCACGCGCGTACACACACGCGCACGAGCACACACACACACACACACATATATATATATATATATATATATATATATATATATATATAGTTAAAAATAACAGGCAAAAGATTTAATTAATTTTTATTTAGTTTTTCCTTGTCTGCTATATTTAACGAAAGATGCTTACAAAAAAGACATTAATATACACACACACATAGACACACACACACATATACATACATACATATATATATATATATATATATATATATATATATATATATATATATGAATATGGATCAAATACAAATCAAATATGGATCGGAATCCTACAGAATAAGATGAAGGGCAAAGAGGTCATGTTTATCAATCCTACATGTTAAATTAAATTAAATTCAAATTATTTCAAATATACATTTTAAAATAAAGAAAAAGAGAAATAAAAGAACGGTCTGGTCCGTCAATTTAATAGCTGTTTACAGTATGAGACTCTTTAAAGCATTCCATGTTTATTGGATTTGTATGACGATAAACTATATCCGGCAGCAAAACCTATGGATCGGTAGATAGGAAGTTTTGAAGAGCGTTGAATCACCTCTTAATTGCTGTTGTTCCCATGTCTACCCTGACCCGGTATGGTAGCACCTGTTAGGATCCCAACAATGGGCAAATAGCTAACCACCAAAGTGGGGTCAAAACACTATGAATGTATAAAATTACATTTTTATCGTAAAAATACCAGCAATACATTTCCATAGTAAAAAAATTACCAGCAATACATTTTTGAAAAAAAATATATTACCAGCAATACATTTAAAAAAATATTACCAGCAATATATTTTTCTAAATGAAAAATACAAATGTCCAAGAAAATGAAATTTTGGTATTAAATGACCCATAGAGATATTTATATGCCGTTAAACAAAATCAAACAACCAACTCTTCGAGAAATATGCATGCGGACGAATTTTAGAAAATTCGGTAACAGAAAATTCTGTAATTTTGACAAGGTAGGAAAATTTGGTAACTATGAAATAAAAGTCGATAGAAAATTGATTTTAGGACCGCTCTGGAGTGGGGATTTGAGAGCTAAGAACTCCCCCCCCCAATCTATATTTTTAAATAACCGAAAATCGTGGGGTTCCTACTAAAACAATACCAAAGCCATACTTGCAGAAGGCGGGGAGGAGGGCTTAGTGAGCTAGGCCTCTTTCCCCAATATTTAAAAAGGCCCCAAATCCCAACTCCAGAACAGCCCTAAATTCAATTTTCAATCGACTTTTAATTCATAGTTACCGAATTTTCCTGCCTTTTTAAAATTACCGATATTTTCGGGCGCCATGCGGACATAGCACTGTTTCTATTACGATTATGTTAATCCGGTACAAGCCCAAAGAGCCACACGAGGGTTACAGAGTAAAAAGCACCGCTCCAAGCAAGGTGACAATGCTTACCAAGACGCAAGGGGCCATCGGAAGTGAAATAGAAGAAAAATATTTTAGAAAAATCCAGAAACCTAATCCTAAACAGGAAACAAGGGATATAGATCTCGTTAGAAGCCTTCAAAACGAGTTTTTATTGTGAAAACTTACCTTACTCCTTAGATAATCCGATTAGAATATTAATCGATTGATGATTTTTTTACGGTTTTTCAGAGGACAACTGTGATGACGATGAAAAATGACATTTTCACACTTAAAAAATGGAGATGAAATAAATGTTACGTTCCCGAATTTAATGTTTTTTTAACAATAGGATGCTCCTTAAAGCAGGGGTCGAAAACCTTTTGTAGAGAGCGGGACAGAAAGTTGTCATCAGTTTTCGCCTCTTTTCTCTTCGAGAAATATGCATGCAGACATAGCACTGTCTTTGGCTTCTTCTTCTAGATTTATTTATAGACAAATACACCTTGAAATTACGTCACTTCATTAATCCAAACAAATAAGAACGCCATGAAGTATTTTTGGAGCCTTTGTCATCCATGTCAGATTGTTTCGACGTCTGATTACCGTGGCAAGTTCCTACCGCTTTTCATACTTTAGATCATTTTTGCATTTTATTTTGAGATGTGTTATTGTCAATATACTTTAATAGCTTCGAATTATTGCTCTCATCTTAATTGTTGTCAATTAGACATTCATATTCAAATCAGGAATGGATGATGCCCGTATTGATGGTAAGTTGTGAAATCATCAGTTGATACAAACCACTGATCACCATTGAAACATCAATTGTTGATGCCCGCCGTTTAAGGTTTAATCCAAATCGCGATTCTTGACAAAATCGAAAGAAGGATTTGTAATATGATCGATCCTGACCAGGCATCTCGACTTCAGTCACTTTCTCACCGACGTGCCGTGGCTTCCTTGTTTTTTCTACAGATATTTTTATGGCAACTGCTCTGATGAGGTTTTTCCCTGGTGTCCCGACTACATGAATTTAAGCGTGATACTAGATTGGCAACTATGTATCCCCATTTTACTGTTTCACAAGCTAGAGGCAACAGCCACATCTACTTCCAAACAGTTATTTTTCTTGCACTTTTCACCTGTGGAAATTTAAATGCAAATTCAATCGCCAAACTGAGTTTAGTGCACGGCGCCTGAGACGTCCCCAAATGGGAAAGTGCCTAAGAGGTTGGGAATTTTGTGCTGTATGGCTGATAATTCCACATGATGATAAAAACATGATGAGATGAGGTATTATGTACACTATTTACATTATTCGGACCATTGTCCTCATCTGTTTCGCCATATTTATTACAACGTTTCGGCCGTTGTACGCTCCGGACTTCTTCAGGTGGCTGGAATGTCGAACTGAACCGTTTATTTCGCTCACTGTGATAGACTGTTCTAGTTCCACGTGCCATGCCTAGTGGATGTCAGTTATCAGTTATCTCCTGTTAATTCGCCTCTCCAAGTTCTCCACCGCCTTAACCAGGTATTGAACTCACATTCTTTGGGTCCTGTCACTGGATCTAACTAACGCTTTTATCCACTGTGCCATGTGTCACATCTGGTTACAAGGTGGGCGCACCGGTAAATATCTATGTAGAAAAATAAGGCAAGGGTGTGTTGAGGCTTGGAGGAAACGGTTAACAGATCGTTCTCTTAACAATTCTGGCAACGAAGGGAGAGCGACGGGATTTTTTTTTTAAACTGAATAAAGACAAGCGAGGCCACTGCCTCAAAAACCACAGCAGGGTGATTGGTGAGTAACTACCGCAACAAAATGCGCCAAAGGAACGTCTTTACAAGACACCGAATCTCCGACGATTGCAAAGCGAGTCTCGCCAAAAGGAGACTGCTTTATTTAACAGTGTATAGGCTGTTTGTGGAACAAGGCCGAAGGGAAAATGATAGTTCTCATCAGTTATCCTGCTGCTATCTAATTCAATTCACAAACCATTCATTCTAACAACTGACACAAGCACAAGAACTCGTCACACTCCATCCAATCCGAACAAGTACCAAAATACCGCATTTTTACCGGGGACCTATTAATACGACCATTATTATAAAAAATTCTGTATATACAGGGTGCGATGGATAAATTTTCGTCTAAATTACGTAGAAAATCAAAATAAAACTAACATCGCATTTTAACAGATATATTTACCAAAGTTACACAAAAAATATTTTGAAATACTAAAGATTAAATTTATTCAGTAAAATCACCATTGGCGTCAACCACGGTCTCCAGACTACTTTGGAATCTCCTGCAACTCTTCTGGACGGGCTCCTTGTTTAAGTTGGTGAATTCTGCCATAATCCTTGCCTTCAGTTCATCTTTGGTGTTACAAGGAGTTTTGTTGGTCTCTCGCTCAACTGTGCCCCACACAAAATAATCAAGGGGTTTGCAATCTGGGGAGTTAGGTGGCCAGATATAAGGGGTGATATGGTCGCAGAAATTGTCTGACTGCCATGACTGGGTTCTCCTGTCCGTGTGGCATGGTGCAGAGTCCCGTTAATAGACATAGTGTCTTCCAGCAGTCGCCCTCTTGAACCAGGGAAGCACTACCTCCTCAAGGTACTCGATATAGGTCTCCGTATTGAGTCTGAGGCCCTGTTGGAAGACGAATGAAAGGTCACCATCACTAGTGACCACTCCAAACACCTTCGTAATCACTATTATACTCATGCAACTCTGAATCCTCTGCGCTGCTCTCAGATTGACACGCAAACACATTGAAATATTCGTATTGGAGATTCCGTTGTGAATACCAGGCAGTACAGCATGTCGTTTCTAAATTTCTGGTGAAGTGAATTGCGTCATGGTGCTTTTTTGCTCACAGATGATTCTCAACTGACCCTACTATACTGTGCAGTTGACAAAATCAAAAACAAAGAGCGCGCATGCGCGAAATTAAAAATATAAAATGGTGAAAATTTACCCATCGCACCCTAAATATGTACAAACCTTTTTTTTTTACAAAAATGTATAGATTTACAATGACATGGAAATGAGTGTAGGAAAACCCATTTAATCAAAATAAATGATAAACTAAACATTTAAAAGAAATTACATCGTTTTTAGCGAAGAACCGTCCAACCCACAAAATTGAGAATGGTCGCTGTATTCTGCCGATAGACAGAATCAAGAAGCTCACTCGCTAGTGGCGGTGGGGGTGGTGGGGTGAGAAAACATTTTGGGTATGGGAAAATGTAAGAGGCTGGTCCAATTAAGATTAAAAAAAGGGAGAAAAACTGTGGAGCTAAGGAATTTTGAAAAGGGCCATAATAAGAGCGGAGAGCGGGAATGACAATCACTCATCAGCTGCCTAGCCATACCATCTCAGAGCGGGTCCGACACGACCCCTTCCGCTAATACCCGATACAACGTCTTCCTGTTGAATGAATGGGACTGATCGAAATTGATCACCACGGCTTCTTTGTCGTCTTCTACACTCTCTATGATTGTGTGGATCAGATACAGATTGATCTGAATTTTTCGGTCCTTCACAACACAAGTCTCCTCCGGCCACAACAGAATCTCGACAACTGACTGCAAACGTTCCGTGAGGATCTTGGCCAAAATTTATAACTGTGTTCAACAGAGTTATGGGCCTTTAGTTGTTTAGTTCACTATCATCATGCTGGTCCATCTTTAATAGCATGTCCTCACCCCTGAAGATCCGTTCTCCTTGTTATTCGAACACGGAGACAGCTGAACAAGAAAAATGAAAACCAAAAGGACACTTGTACTTAGAATGTGTCCTTTTCGCTTTCATTTTCCTTAAAACTTCCTCGTTGTTCACATTTTCAGTCCATGTTATTCTCAACATCCTTCTGCAAAGCCATATCTCTGTTGCCTCAAGTCACTTCTTCATCTATGATCCGCAAAGTTAAGCAACGTTGAGTCTGGTCAGCTCCTAGATAGGTGACCGCTCGTGAATACCAGGTGCGGTAAGCTTGGATATGAAGGAAGTTTAATGGATAACGGCTCAGAATTAAAAAAAAAAAAAAAGAAGCCAGTTGCCATATCTAGTCTGGTGCTCATTTCGCATTTCTCGACAAAATCCAAAGAAGGATTTGTAATGTAATCGGCCCTGATTTGATATCTCGACTTCAGAGACGTGATGTGGCTTCCTTCTGTCTTGTCTACAAATATTTTCATGGCAACTGCTCTGACGAGCTTTTTTTTCCTGGTGCCCTGACTACATGAATTTAAGCATGCTACTAGATTGGCATCTAGGACCCACCCTTTGACTGTTGAAATAGTTAAATGTAACCGCCACTTCTACTCTCCGCACCTCTCGACATTGGAACTCCTTCCTCTGACTTGCTCCACTGATAACTACAATCTTCAAAAATTTAAATACAACGTCAATCGCCATCTTCTGTTGCCTTGATCCCTGTCCTTTTTTTTCTTTTCCTCAATCCCCTCCTACAACCACTCCTTTCTCTCACTTTCACCCTCCCTAACTCCCTGTGTGCTAGTGGCATTCCTGCCTTGCTCGGGGTGAAATGCTTAAAAAAAAGCCGAGTTCGTATTCCAGTCGGGTTCGTTATATTTACTTATGTGCAAATACTTTTGGGAAAGGTATGAATCCACATCTTCTCCTCCCATCTATGGGTTAAATAGTAGGGCGCGGAAAATTATTATCTTTAAAAAAAATCTTACAATCAAAAATTGTTTCGGCTTTAAATGAACTTAAAAAGGTTGATAAGCCGTAAAAAAGAGGAATCAGTTCAAAATTTATATGTGAGGAGATTATACAGCATTCACAGACATATAGAAAGACTCGTATTACATAGCAGTTCAGCACACTTTTCTTTGAAACGAAATTTTCCTGTTTCTTCATACTTGGTTTAGTTTTTGAAAGGCACCTTTTGCTCTTCCAATGCACCTTCGAATTTCGGTGTCACATTTTCCGTCCTCTGTTAAAACACTTCCAAGATATTTAAATTTCAGTATTTGCTTGATTTCGATATCTCAAATTCGTAACTTGCATCTTGGACTGTTTTTCTCGCTGACAACCAAAGATTCTGACTTTTACAATAATCGTCTCCTCTTGCCTTCCTTTACGATAACTGCTTTCTTGTACAAAGCCTCCATTTCAATTTCCAACACTTATTTTACACCCTTTCAGCTTTGTATATTTATTGTATCGAAAAATACAATTGTGGCACAAGGCCTGAAAAGGGGAGGGGTTGAGGCTGGTCTTCACTGACTATCCTATACCTAGCTAATCCGATTCACGACCCATTCACTCATTACAATTTGCCCATTCACTACAAGAACTCATCCATCACCAATCAATCCTCCTTACACCATAATACCACATCCTCACAAGGGGGGGGTACAAAACGCGCCCTATGCCATTAAAAATTTAATGATAATTATATACATATAAAATTCTCGTGATGAAGGATTAGAGGGGAGGGAGATGAACCCAATAATAAGCTAAAATATTAACATAAGTCAAATCAAACATAACTGATGTTAGTAGGGCCCGTCCAACCCTCAAAAAACAAAGAGGCCGCTGTATTCTGCCCATGGGACAAAATCAAGAAGCTCTCTGGCTAAGGGGGTGGGAATAGGATAAAAAAAATCGTACGTGCATAGGACAATATAACGCTGACCCAGACGAGATGAAAAGGGGGGCCAAAAACAAACTGGGGAGGTTGGGAATCTCAAACTGGATCATAACCGAAGAAGTGGCCAGGAACAGGACTGGAAGCACATTTGCTCACATTAACTAGGTACACAAAAGCTTGTCTAACCTAACCAGGGTGGGGGGGCTCCTCAGGAAACCACCCCGATGTGATGTAGGCTTGATCTAAAAGAGAAAATCAAGGCTAGCCCCGTTCAAACGAACCAAGCTCGCCTCTTTCACCCACCTTCCGCTGAAGACTGTCGAATGCAATCGTTTTCTATCAGTTCTAATCTTCATCTTGAGCTGATGCTCAAAGAATCAGCTTAGATCCTGATGAGAAAGACGGTTGCCTCGCAAGACTTCCTCCTGTCGCGTCGTCCAAATCACCATTCGAGCCGTGGCTAGCAGCGTGAGAAACACCATCCGTCTCACCCCGGAATACGGGGGCGACACATTGTCACACGCGTATGCGCGATCAATGGGCACAAGCTTTTCGGGAGCGAGACGAGCCGTCAGCTCGCCGACACGGTCCCATGAAGGAGGGACCCAAGGCCACACCGTTTTCACAGTCTGGCAAATCCGCCAAACCCCATATGAAGACCTTGTCATTGAGAGGCAGCCGATTCCGAGCCAATCACCACACCCTTTCAGCTTTGTACTTCATAAGGCTACGCTTCTTGGAGTATATGAATAAACAGGCCTGACGCCAAGGCTGGGGACTCTTCTGCGAAAAATCCTTTAGACACCCCCATCACTAGTGATGTGACTAAAGCCCGCCGCCTAACTCAAAGATCACACCACCATCAACACCACTGAAAGTACTATCAGTAATGCAGATGCTATGATATCAGTAGCGGTATAGTTAGCTTTTCTGCCACTCGGAGCAGTCGTAAAATTTGCCGGCCATAAACAACGTCAAAAGTCAAAACTGGACGTCTGGTTTATAACAAAAACAAAAAATGCAACTTCATGATATTAATTCACGTAAATGCCACTCCCCAAAAACTTGATGTCGGAGGAAATTGTATCTACCTACCCCTGCTATAAATCATTCAATGGTTTAACACTTAACAGCTTATAAAATTCAGGAATAATGTACAATTGTACATGCCGGTATATTCAAGGGAGATAAATACGGCAATAATTCCTCTGAGTTATCTCCCTTAGAAAAAAAACTGTTTAACTCTTGAGTCCATTATTTTCGCTCTAAATAAGCTTTTTACATAATCATTTTTACTTATTTTCTTACTTAATGAATGAATAAATAAATAAAAACTAAAAAGCAACATTCGATTTAATAAATTCTTAAAAGTTTTAATGCTAACTTTGGTTTTTCTTTGTTTTTTTTTTCTTAAATGTTGATATATTAATTTTTTTTTAATTTAATTTTATTTTTAATTTTAACACTGCATTAATCACCTCGGATTTCTGGAAAATTGATAGTTTATTGGGGTATTTACAAATCCGAAAACAAAAATTCTTTTAGTGTTACTGTTAATTATGCAAAATATTGACACACTGCTGAAAAAAAATAACATAACAGTCAATCTTTATTACAAAACATGTAAATCAAAACTTGAACTGAAGATATAATTATTTACTGAAATGAAAATTATAACAAATTTATTGCATAAAGATATTTTGTAATAAAATAGCCAAACTCGTAACTATAAGACTGAAAGAGTATGTGTGTGTGTGTGTGCGTGCGTGTGTGTGTGTGTGTGTGTGTGTGTGATAAAAAATTTATTGGTCAGAGTTGAATTAGACCAGGAAGCAGTAGTATTAAAAAGTGCTCAATGCACGTATAAATAAAATTAAAATAAAATTAAAATTAAATAAAAATTTAACATGCAGAGCTTTTGAATTTCAAAAAATTAGGAGATCAGCCGATCACGCTGTTTTGGTTTAACATTTATCCTCAGGCGATCCGGGCTAAATAATTTCCTAACGCTTTCTTTATTATTTAAAAATAATTTTTTTTAAAATTAAAAAAAAAAAACGCCCAAAATGAAACGTAATAGAAGGGGGGGGGAAAGCAAAGGTATTGAAATTGTATTAGGTGAGTTAAATGTAAATACTTTCATCCTGGTTGGTATTTAATTTATTTATTAATCCACCCACGAGGATTAAATGTGGCACAAGACCGGTTTAATGTGGGTAGCCCGCGAGACCGTAGGCTCGGCCAAAAATATGACCTTTCAACCCGCCTCCCCGAACGCAACCTTGCCCTTCGGCAAAGCTTCGTCCGAGTTCCTCTCTGCATTAGAGAGTTCGACAGAAGCCAGCCCGGAAGCTCACAAAGTACAGATACTACACTTTGATCCTACCGGGCCAGGCAGCTTAAACTTTCATCCTGGTTGGTATTTATTTAATCCACCCACGAGGATTAAAGGTGGCACAATGCCGGTTTAATGTGGGTAGCCCGCGAACCCGTAGGCTCGGCCAAAAATATGACCTTTGAACCCGCCTTGACGGGTTCAGGTCCTGTCTACCTCCCCGAAGGAAACGTTGCCCTTCGGCAAAGCTTCGTCCGAGTTCCTCTCTGCATTAGAGAGTTCGACAGAAGCCAGCCCGGAAGCTCACAAAGTACAGATACTACACTTTGATCCTACCGGGCCGGGCAGCTTAAACTTTCATCCTGATTCATACAAACTCAAACAACAGGAACTTTTTTTCGTGTATGCATCCTGTCATTATTTCTGATCTCATTCAGGAGGTTTTTCTGGTTTGAAAATGTACCCTTGCTTTTCTCCTGTCCTTCTATTACGCTTCGCGTTGTGCATTATTTATTTATTTATTTTTAATATATTTTAGTATTGTTAATGTTTTATTTATGTATTTCTTTATGGACACGACAAATTTCTGGCAGAAAGAAAAAAGAAAAAAAAACATGCTGGTGGTACCTGTGATCAGTTTGCGAAAAAATATTCTAAGAAGCACTTCATAAACGTTTTCTTTATTTTTCCTTTTTTTTTTTTTTTTTTTCATATTATTTCACACTCATTAACCAACTTGGGTTTTAGTAGCTTTTTTATTTTTAGTTTATTTATTTATTTTATTTTTATTTTTTTGCCTTATTTGGGGAAAAATGTTTTTTAAAAAAACCCACACTCCAATTACAGGGAGACAACTCTTTCTGAATTATTAGCAGATTTTGTGCTTTTATTTCAGGGTTTTCTTTTTAATTAACACCGAATATGGGTGTTTTATGATTCAACAACTCTGTTTGACAGCATTTATTTGGAAACCTTTAAAATTGTTATCGTTTTATAATTCACTTGTAAAATATATTATTTCCACAAACCTTCCATTGTAAGTTTTGGTCTAAACCAGACGGCATATTTTTCTTGTTTCGTTTCACTGGGAATCTGATATTTACATGCAACCCACGTGGCTTTCCTTTCGACGACTTGATGCACAGAATACTGAATTTGCTTGACAGAAAAAAATAATATTTGTTTTATTGTAAGTAATCAGTTTGTGAAATTATTTCAATCTGGGTTGATCTTATCTACTGTATATTTTTTTTTTAAATTGCTATTCGTTCATCTTAGTCTTGAAATGTTTCGGCAAGATTTTTCTGCTTTTCCAGTCGTAAATTTAAATTTTAATTCGTCGAAAGTGTTATTTTTTAATTAGTTTCAGTCCTTTTGTGGGGGTGGGATGATATTCAGTTTAGCATCCGAAACAATTTTCGCGCACTGAATACTGGACCTCTTTTAGAATACTTTCATTTAGCTATTTTTTTATTAATTAAAAAAAATAGAAGCTTTTTCAGACCTACCTCCTTTCTATCTGAAAGTCTTGCTTCGGAAAAAGAATCGCCTTCGACACGTGTAATTAATATCATTTTTGCAGCCACAAAAGCATACATAGGAAGAAGCAGTTCATAATAAATTTTATCAAACTCCTATGCGAGAGGGTGGGGGCAATTTTTCCTTCATTTTCATTCCTAGGATGAGAATTTGAATTTAGATAATTGTTTACAAGTTTTTCGGACTTTTTTTTTCTGATGCAATACTTTTCAGATCCAAAGTAGCTAAAAAGAAAGACATTTTATATTTTAATTATTTTTTTTTTTTTTTTGTTTAATCAAGTTCACACCAAGCAAGGCGATTATGCCACTAAGATGCAAGGGGCTACTACTTGGAGTGAAAGAAAATAAAAAGACTTAAGTAAGTAGCGGTGGTAACATATATGAAAAAACAAATTATTATTTTTATTAATTTTTACCAAGATTTTCAAAAAAAAAATAATAATAATTTCAAAAATAATTTAATTCGTTTGTGAATACATCCTGAAAGTTCATTAAAATGCGACAATTATTTGATCGATGCAAGAATTTCTAAATAAATGTGTTTTTTATTGAAATAAATCACCTATAGTAAATATAAAGCTGACAGCTGATGCAAAAAAAGAAAAAAGATTTTTAAACCATAATTTTGAACATATGGTAGAAAAGATTTAAAAAAATTAATGAAATAATAAAAAAATAATTTAGTCTTTCCTCTTAATAAAAGCATGAACATTTTGACAACAAAACTTTGTTTTTAATAAGTTTGGGGCGTTTTTTTCATCATGACATGCTGTTTTTTCAGCAAATTAGTGGAGATACTGCCTTTAGAAACAACTGGAAACCCACCCTGAAACAGGAAACAAGAGATAGAACATCTACTCCTGTACAAAAGAACAGTGAGGCATGTGAACAGGACAATAACCAAACCTTATTCATTTTAGTTTTTGTTTTATTGGTCACAAAAGCTGAATCATAGTTTTTTTAATTTCTTTTTTTTTATTCTATAGCAAAAAAAAGTGTATTTTCAAAATATAAGTACTATCATCAGTTGAAATTAATAAAATCTTTCTCTTTAAAACAATTTTTCAGGAAAATAGCTTTCTCAAGTCTGGTAGCTGTTCTCTACAGGTGAGAAATGTGAGAAAATAAACTGTTAGTGGAAGTGGCAGTTGCATCGATGTAGTTCAACCATAAAACAGTGAGACCTAGCTGCCAATCTAGTAGCACGCTTAAATTCATGTAGTCAGGGCATCAGGGGAAAAACAAATTCATCAGAGAAGTTGCCATGAAAATATTTGTAGAAAAAAGAGGGAAGCCACTTCACATCAGTGAGAAATAATTAATATCAGGTTTTACAGATGAGTAAGGTATTTTTTTTATTATTATTTTCTTGTGTTTTTAATTTATTTTTTTTCTTTTGAATTTCAGATTGTATTAAATAGTGATGAATGAAATTGATATGGAAGAATTTGAGAATGTTGTTCTCCCAAAACTCTCACCCACATCATCTTTGGAGGCAAAAATTATGGCTTTGGATATTGCGCATGTCTGCTCTACTTCCAGCATTGGTCGTCAGAAAGTCTCAACTATTGATGCCCTCAAGAACTTAGGGGCACTTTGCAAAGATGAGGATTTAGCAGTGAGCAAAAAATCAATGGCAATATTGGCGAATCTTTTCGAAAATGCGGAAATTGTCAAGAAATTTCTTGGAACTGCTGAATATTCTGATTTTGGAACCAGGGCTCTCAACCATATCCTTGACCCAGACTTTGACTTAGCCGACACACTGTGCATGATGTTGTCGAACCTGACACGTTTTGATGATTCAGCTGAAATTGTTGCCAGAGGCATTTTGGATGGACACCTAAGCATGGCAGAAATTGTCAAAGCTATTACACACCTGAATTATAACAAAAAGGGAGCTCACTTGAATCACTTGGCTCTGGTTGTGTGCAATCTTACCCAAGTGGCACAGGTACGCTCGTGTCTTCTTGACGAGAAAACAAAACTGATTACTAAGGTAATGCCATTCCTATCTTTTAAGAAATCTGTGATCCGAAGAAGGGGCTGTGCTGGGATTCTAAAAAATTGCTGTTTTGAATCAGGTAATTAAAGACTATTGTCTTCATCTTTGTTGTCATATTCACGAAATTTTGGCCGTTGTACACTCCAGCCTTCTTCAGGTGTTAACATGTTGGAATTTCAAACCAAACCCTTTATTTCGTCCACCAGGGTAGATTGTTCTAGTTCCACATGCCATGCCTTTTCTGGATATCTCAGTTTCGGTTATTTCCTTTTAGTAACTCAACTCTCTCTGCTGTGGCCAGGTATTGAACTCGCAGTTCTTTGGGTCAAAGTCCACTGGCTTGCTTCAACCAAAGTTTTTGCCCCTAAGGATACTTAGCTCAGTGGATAAAAGCATCAGTTGAAGTAATCAACAAAAATTTGACGAGTTGAGTTACTGAAAGGAAATGACTGAAACTGAGGTATCCAGAAAAGGCATGACATGTGGAACTAGAATAATCTACTCTGATGGTCAAAATAAAGGGCTCAGTTCAAAATTCCAATATGCATCACCTTATGAAGGCCAGAGTTTTAATAATGAGTCTTTTTTTTTCTTTTCTTTTTTCAGCTCAGAAATGATTTAAAAGCACCAAAAATGCTTGATTTAAAGTATGAAAATAAATTATTTTTATGATATCAACAGATATATGTTTTACTTCTTTACACTAAAAGAGAAATTTCTTCCATAAAATGTATTTTTACTACCAAATTAAAACAGGTGTAGCTATTCTCAAAATAATAAATATATTTTTTGTTTTTATACATACTTGTTTCTTTTCTCACATTTCTTTCAAAATACCTAAGAGCAGTCAACTAGGATGCATCTATTTATTTACCATCAAATTATGTGATATCTATAGCCTCTTCACCTTTCAAGTAGTTGTTTATAAAAAACAAATGTAATGTAGTGTAGTGAATTGTATAAATATATGTGCCGTATACGTCCTGTATGGACAACTACCAAACTCCAAGTGTTCAGTTGGACGTCCACTCTCACGCTACAAAGACAACTTGAAATGTCTCAACTTTGATCTGAAAACCTGGGAAGCCCAATCATCAAACCGAAAGGAGTGGCATAAGGCGTTTTATTAAGTTAAAGGGTTTTTGAAGACAGTAGTCTGAAGCATCATGATCAACTTTGTTAACCTCTGAAGCAGAGATACCATGAAAATCCTGCTTTAACAAATTTCATCTGTCAGTGTGGCTTTGTCGCCTGCAGCAAGTATTGCACTTAAGAAAGCACAAATCAAATATGTCTTACCCTTACCTGATTTTCTCCATGCCCCTGCTAGCATGCATAAATGTAAAACAAAAAAACCCATCGACTGCTGACCATTATTTATCATTCACGATAATAGAATCCAGTATGTTGCATTATGCATGATTAAATTTATTTAATACTGTCGATATAATGTTTTATGAATGTTTATTATTTTTCATCCGCATAACAGTATGCAAATGTTTGTTTATATACGTGGATTGATATAAGAATGTACATTGTAAAAAAAAAAAAAAAATACTGAATTTGCTATTAAGAATGTTGTAAAAACAGAAAAATGGTCCCAGCTCAAAGAACCCCTTGTCTCTTTTTAATGAAATTTGGCACTGCATTCAGCAGGTGTTCAAGGTACAACATACTGTTAAATTGGTTGGGGTACTACGCATTGTTTAAGCTGTATTTTGGGAACATACTCGCATGCATACATGATGATGATCTGCCACATCTTCACAGATGATGGCTGCCTAATCATGTTTGCTCCCCACCCTACGCCCCTAAGGCTCGAAGGTTGAGGTGTACGAATAGAATGAGAGGCATTGCCAAGCAGCATCTGTAAATCCCTTGATTATAGTGAGAAATGCTTCTACAAAATGAATGCCACTCTCTAAGCCTCTATGATTATGACCTGGTGATAAGCAAGGGCGAGATGAACAGTAATCTTTTTAGTCTCAGGATTGTCTCTAAGTTTCTTTCTCTTAGACTGGTTGGCATAAACACGACTAAAGAGCCCCATCTACCCATATATATATTAGGTTGGTGCAAAAATAATTTCGTTTTTTAACATATGTTACTATGTGAGAAAACGAATTTATTTTTGCACCAACCTAATACATACATGCATACAAGATTAGAGTTTTAGTATTACTAGGATGTTTTTGCAACACACTGACACGTTGAAATCCTCACAGTATTTATTATTTTTGAAGTTATCGCTAACATTTTTTTGTTGAGATTTACAAACTCTACATTTCATTCAATTTCGCAAACCAGTCGATGAAATTTGAATAAGCTAATTTGTTTGGGAAAATACTTTGACAAAAACTCTACTTCATGGTTTAATAATTTCTTTAATTTGATTTTATAGGACTTTATGGTAAACAATATTTTTTTAAGAAAATTTCTTTTTTTTTTTTTTCCTTTTTCCTTTTTAACAGCAAAGAATATATTTTTAGGATTTCTTACTCTAGAGCATACGGTATACAATTGGCCATGTGTAAATATTTCTTTCTGGAGCCAAATTCTAATTTTTTGAAGCATTTGGACTTGTGGTTTGTTTATAGTTCTCACAAATGCAGGGTGAATTGAAAACTGGATTCTTATATATAAAAACTTGAAGAAAAGATATGCAAAAAAACAATATTGCATTTTTATTAAATAAGTATTTTTTTATTTTAATCATTAAATTGTTTTTAAAATAGTGGGAGTATTTTGAATGTTAAATAATAAAATTTTTAATTTTTGAAAAAAAATTAATGAAAAATTATTGTACTAAATTATACACCTTATTAAGACCCATTGTACTTTGTACCCACTTACCTGTTAGCACTTCTCTTCAATCAGTCAATGTATAGCTATTTTAGAGGGTGTGAAGGACAGACTAACAGAAGCCACAGAATTTTATATATAGATATTATATAAACTAGTTTGGTAGCTGTCACTTTGTTGATGGTTCAACTCTAAATGTCAGTCACTCTGCTGTTCTCATGATTACTTTTCATTTCTCGTTTCTGTTCTTGATTCTTCCGCACCCAGTAACCCCCTTGCTTTACTGCTTTGGGATGAAATCAGTTAAAAAAAAAAATGTTTGTCCATTTAAAATACTATTACGTTGGTGCAAAAATAATGACGTTTTCTCACATATGTTACTATGTGAGAAAGCGTCATTATTTTTGCACCAACCTAATACATTTATTATAAAATATAATCAGTTTGAATAGAGAACAAGTCATAAAAATGACTTCAAAGACTGGCATGTTTTGGTTTGTAATCTTTTCTTGTTGTCCAATGGGGGGGTTGTTACCAGAAATGTGAAGAAAAATACCTAACAAACCTAGATATCTACTCATAAATTTGAATCCATGTGTTAACACATTTCCCCCAACACCTACTTTATCATTTGGCTAAAGAATTATTCTTAAAATTCAAAATATCTTTAAATAACTCAGAAAGGGTTGAGAAACTGTAAAAAAAACAAAACAAAAACAAAAAAACAAATCCATCAACATTTCAAATACAGTTTACCATTCTGATTCTCATAGATTTTACAAATAAACAAATATATTGCCCATACAGTAAGAATGTGAGGAAAAATAACCTAATTATAACCTAGATACTTACTTATATTTATTGTTTTGTTTAATGGCATATCAACTCCTTATGGATCATTTAATACTGAAATTTAATTTTCCTTGGAGCTTTGAAGTAATAAAAATATGAGATATGTTATTCTGCTTTCACAATTGAGTACATGGTAGATGATACTCAGCTTTTGTGCATATACATTTTTGTGTAGACATAATTACTAGAGGCAGTGATAGGTGTGTTTTATGTTGTAGTTTTGTTGAAGTTATATTTTGGAATATAGTTTGATTTCTTTAAAAAATTGTAGAATATTATATGGATTAATGTCTTGAAAGAGTTCTTTTATGTTGGTTGTTTGGTTAGCAGCATATCAACCTCTATGGGTTATTTAATACCAAATCTAAATGTTTGTAATGCAATTGTATGCCTTCGACTATAGATAAAATGTATTGTTGGTAATATTTTTTATATAAAAATATATTGCTGGTATTTTTGCTACAAAAATTAAATCTTATACTTTGATATTGTTTTTGTTTAGGAGTTCACTATTTGTCCACAGCTGGGACCCTAACAGGTGCTACCACCCAGGGCCATGGTGGACCTGGGAACAACAGTAATTTAAGAGGTGGTTCCATGCTACTCAAAACATCCAATCTCATGATCGGAGGCTTTGCTGCCACATGTAGTTTATCATCATACCCAGGTCTATACCTATTTATAAGTTCTAATTGAAACCACTTATTGCAGTACAGTCAGTTTAACTCAAAGTTTTCCCCCACAAACTTTTTGTACGGGCTATTAATCGATGTAATCAATACTGAAGAATAAAACTCTTTTGCAGGTAAACATGAATGGTTGCTTGGTGAAGAAGTGGATTTATTACCTGCTCTTCTCTTGCCTCTTGCTGGCCCAGAAGAATTTGACGAGGAGGATAATGAGAGTTTACCCATCGATCTGCAATATTTACCCCCTGACAAGACTCGAGAAAGTGAGGCAGATATTAGAAAAATGCTGGTTGAAGCAGTTTTCCGGGTAAGATTTTTCTGGGTCTTCTCAACCAGATGGATTATAATAAGCAATATCATTAAATATGTATAAAGAGTTGTTCAATCTGTTTGTGATTCCTGACCCTTGACAATCGCCTTTTTGTTTCTTTTCCTTGATATTTCAATGCATTTTTCTAACACAGTGGTTTCAAACACACAGTCCCACAGGTCCCAAAGAAGAATCTGCAATGTTGTTGGTCCTGACCTGGCATCTTGCCTTCAGTCATTTTTCCACCATTTTTGTGCTCCTACACAGAGGAGCGGGCTGAGTCAGCGAACATAAAAAAAAATGAATAAATAAAAAAGATTTAATTGGAAGCTTTAACTTAGTTAAAGTTCTAAGTATTATTTTGTTTTTTGATCTTAAGGATCTCAGAGTAGATTTCTCTTGTACTTTACAGTGTAGTGATGCAACTCAGACCAGCCACCAGGTTCATTCTCAGGGTGCAGCTTTTTTTTCCAGTCAAATGCATGTGGCTTAAAAAATAACCCTTTGGCCAGATTGTTACCAACAAAATAAAACCAGGAGAGGATTGTAGCATAAATTATATTCTGGCTGTGACCTTCGCTTTAGACTAGCGAGGCAGAGGTGAGGGTAGCAAATGTAATGGGCGTCTTCCTTTGGCTTGGCAGTGAATGGTCGCCTCTATGTCTCTCTGACTTTTGCTACTAGCAACCACTGTCTTATAGGGTCTAGCTTCACTCAGTGACCTTTGTTAGGCTCATTTGACCTAGTTCTTGGGAGGTCCACTCTATTAAACTGACATACTGACTAAGATAAATAATTATCAAGTTCTCTTATTTTTAGTACTGCTAATTGTCAAAGCAATTTCTGTGATGCATTGCAGATGGTTCCTTAGTAAGATATCAGCTGTCTGCTAATATCACTTCAAATGTGGTCAGGCAAAATAAAAAAAAAACTGAGCACTTTATTTCTTAATCTATAACCCTCTATCTCTAGTGGTTCTTGGGCCTTGTACAGGGTGAACATTATTGTAAATAAAAAAAAAAAGAAGAATGAGAAGAAAGAAAGTAAAGTACTGTTTTTGATTCTCTAATTGCAGTTGTGTGCCACTAAATCTGGACGTCTGTTTGTGAAAAACAACAACACATACATTATTATGCGAGAGCTGCATAAGTGGGAGACAGACCCCGCCAATGATGTAGCGATTCAGAATTTGATAGATATCCTTATTGGAGATGAACCAGAAGAAGGTCTTGAGGATTTGCACAAAATCGAGATTCCTGATCATTTGAAAGAGAAATTCCACAAGGAAGATGATGATGACATGAATGAGATAAACAAGTTGAGGTCCGAAATGCTTGAAAAAGACTGAAAGATGTTCAATGCTTGTACGACACAGTTCAGATGCTCAAATCTCTTCTCTACATTTCTGTCTGAATTTCTGGGATGAGAAGTTATCATTATTTACACTAATCATATTCGTACTGTATTCCTCATCTTTGTTGTTGTTATCACAACATTTTGGCTCTTCTCCAGCCTTTATCAGGTGTATATCAATCTCGGTAACCTACAGGGAAATTCTAAACTGAACCCTTTATTTAATCTTCATTAGTGGACTGTCCTCATTCCACTGCCCATGTCTAGAGATATTTTCTAGTTTTTATTTAATTTACTGACATAATAATTGTGAATTCAATCCCTGGGCTAGGCAGTGCATACTTGGAATCGGTGGAAAAGTCAAACAATAACTGAGCAGTACTAAAAATAAGAACTGGACGAGATATACCTAGACATGGGCAGTGGAATGAGAACAGTCTACTCCCATAGATTTAATAAAGGGTTCAGTTCAGGATTTCCTTCAGGTTACTCAGATTGATAAATAACTAAGGTAAGCTGGAGAGCTCAGCGACCAAAACGTTGTGATAACAGCAAAGATGAGGATGATAGTCTGAATATAGTGAAAATAACTCTTCTCTAGATATCTGATGATTCATTCTTCAGTTCTTGTCTGGTGTAATCAGTGATGTGAAGAGGTAAAAGGAAAACCTAGCTGAAATAAACCAACAACAAACAGAAGTTTTCATTGTTCTACCCATCAAATGAGTTTCCCAGCGTCATTTACACTCAGTGTTAGTAGTGTAATGGTTAACAGTTTGGAATGAAAAATTTGACAAACCATGTTCAAATCCCAAGCAAGTTAGTTACATTTATTTTTGCACAAAGACCCATAGGAAAAGTACAAATCCATCTCTTTTCCCACAAGCTATGGGTTAAATAGCAAGGTAGACTGTGCTATGTAGAGTTGATTGGTAACCAGTCTAGAAGAAAGATAATTCTTACTTCAAATCTGGTTCGATGTTGGCCTGGCAACTCCACCCTGTAAAAAATCCTACTGGTCAAGAAACTGCAGCGGCAACACCTAGCATTGTGAGTCTGTGACCCTACACTCCACAGTGTATGTATATATGTGTGTATGTGTATGTGTGTGAGATTACCCCACTTGTTTGCCAAGGAACTTCAGCCAACAACCACTAGCTAGCACTATATAAAACTAGTTACCTCCACAAAAAGCCAATACCTAACATTTAAAATGAATTTTTAATGATGAAAAACCTTTCTTTAAGTATTTATTTTAGTTTTAATTGAAAACTCCTAGATTAAATTTAATATTTCCAATAACTAAAATATTATGCTGTCTTTCAAAACTAATTTAAACTGGAATTATTTTTTGTTTTGAAATTACTAAAAAAATTTTAATTTAGCACCTTTTTTAGCAAACTGTTGTAAAAATGTAGATATCTTTATTAAAAAATCTTCCAAAAATAAAATAAACTTTTCTGGAACTTTATTTGAAGAATATTATCTGATTTCAAGTATAATTAATATGATTTGAAATGACTATTATTTAAGTTTAAAATATTGCAGAAATGCATTTTTTAACACAACAGTAGCTGGTTATTTATGTTAACAGCTTTTTCACACCTCCATGACAGCTTGATGACAGATTTTTATCTAATGTTGTTCTGTGGTGGAGAAGCGGGGTCTTTAAGCATAAAAAATAATTGAGTAATATAACATGTGCCTTTAAAGTACTCAGTAATCTTTTAAAATTTTAAGAATATATTTTCCATAATATTATTCTTATAGTCATAGTTTAGAGAATTTTGGCTCTAAATTTAATATAATTGTTGCTCTTATTTTCTGATAATTTTGTGTATGGGCGACCATATCTATAAAATTCAGCACATTTATACATGTACAAAAACAATTCAAAATTCTTTTAAAAATATTCAGGTTTGTCATGTTGTAATAAGCTCTACGATGTATGATTAATAAATATAGTTTTACTTTATAACAATATTTCCCAAGTGTTACACCAATGAAACTAAATTTTAAAAGATTTAAAAATATTCTAAATTATTCTAATTAAAATTGAAAAAAAGTGAAAAATCTTGTAAAAATTCATTTTCCATTGAAAAATTTACTTTTCTTAAGACAATATTGTCCTTATATATATTATTCATAAAAGCAGTTTAAAGCTTCTTTCATGAAATAAAGTCTTAGTTTTTTTCCATTTTTTTCATTTTATGATTCAAAGCAGATTTTTGATGGGATCTGATTTTTTAAAAAAATTGATGATTTAAATTCTCCAAAGAGTTCTGCTTTTAAATAATATAGTCACTAAAGACTATCATGCTGAATTTCTCAAGTTTTAATAAAGTTAAGTGGGATGAAACACATGTTTAAAAAAATATATTTTTACCACTATTTTCTCAAAATGTGAATAAGTCCTGAAAATTTCATTAAAATCTGACAATTGTTTGATTTTTTGCAAGAATTTCCAAATTAATGTGTCTGTCACCAGAAAAAAGAGGCTAAAATTTGCTATGCTCATTCATAATACATCTGCTGATGCAAGAAAAAGATTTTTAATCACTATTTTAAATGTTCTAAAAAGGATTAAAAATTTAATCAAATATTCAAAAATTACTTTGATATTTCCTTTTATAATAATGTGAAACTTTTAATGATAAAACTGTTTTCATTAAGTTTGTAGTATCTTTTTAACACAGCATGCTTGTTTTTTCACATTTTTGCGGAGGTACCTAGATGAAACAGTATAAAAACAAAGTGCACAAGATCTTTCTCCTTTTTTACCCATAGTTTTAGTGCATTAGCATATCAAGTTCACTGTGTGGAAAGTTCACATCAGAAAAAGTTCATGGTAAAATGATAAAAAAAATGAAACAATTTTTTATGGCTTCTAAATTCATTGATCAGCGTATCTAAAAAAAATTTTAAAAATAGGATAAAAGTAAATAATAACTGACATTACTCACTTTAATTTAATTAATTTAATAATTAGTACTTGGCTTTCTAATAACTGATATTATATATTATCCCTCTCAAGTAGTCAGGGATACAATTATCTTTGTTGTAATTTAGAATGAGTCTTCGACTTCACCCATAGGCTTTCCCTTCCGTGGACTTTTCAATGTTGACTTCAGTTAGCCTTACTTCAGAGACATTGAAGTCAACACCCAGAGACGTGAGGATTGTGTTCAAGAATGACACACACTGTTGCCTCTGTGTGTTACATCAATGTTAACTTTTATATTTACATACACTCTATCCCTGATATTGAGCACTTTATACACATAAATGTAGCATACCTTAAAACTATATTTTATCTCGTATATATATTCCAATCGCCTGAAGAAGAACGGAGTGTACAACGGACAAAATGTTGTGAATATGGCAACAACGATGATGACAACAGTCCAAACAATGTAAATAGTGTAAATAATTACAATACCTCATCTCAGAAACATAAACAGGTTCTAATTTTATTGATCAATATATCTAAAAAGATTTTTTAAAATAGGATAAAAGTAAATAATAACTGACATTATGCACTTTAATTTAATAATTAATACTTGGTTTTCTAATAACTGATATATTATCCCTCTCAAGTAGTCGGGAATACAATTACCTTTGTTGTAATTTAGAACTTCGAATTCGCCAGCAGAAGTAACACAGGCTTTCCATCCTTTCTTGTTTCCCCAGCTTATGTAAGATATTTACTTTTTCCGTACATCTTATATTACCCCTAAAATTTGTCATTCATCTGTCTCTTCTTATAAAATAAATGTCCCCCTAAGCAGAGTTTTTTCTCTGTTTTTTTCCATTTTAACATACGTAAGGATTATGATGAAATGAAAGTATAAAAAAACACCTCACAGCTGTGGCCTGGTGAAACTATCATGAACTATCAAAAAGTGATGGCATGTCTTCCATAACTGTAATGACGTCATGTCTCCTTTTTGCTAAACTTTAGTTTTGGTTTTGATTTAGTTGCTTCTTGGTTTTAAATTTTTTCCTATTATGTTCATTTCAACCAGTTTAGCTATTCCACAAAATTTCTATATTCTGATTTTTTATATATATATATATATATATATATATATATAGATAGATAGATATTATACTTACATGTTCTATATAGTGTATAATAAATATTTATTGATCTACTCTTGTATTGAGCCCTGTTTTAAATTAATATTTTGAACGTTGCATATTTTATTCTTCATTCTTTTACATTTGGAGATATATATATATATATAATTTAAAAGAACAAAGGATAAAATTACAACATTCAAAACATTGTTTAAAATAGGGCTCAATACAAGAGTAGAGCAATAAAGATTTATTATGCACTGTTGCATTAGAACATGTAAGTATAATATATATATATATATATATATATATATATATATTTAAAAATTGGAGAAAAAAAAAATTAGGATCATGCTAGCCTATCACCTACCTTGGAATTTCAAATCTAACATGCAGCAAGATATCATTAACAATGTGTTGTAATGGAATGTCCCACACTCCCTATCACCTATGTGGACTGACTATATCAGTAGCTACATATAGTGACCACAGGGTATACCTGGGGGTTTGCATCTGCAATTAGTTGGAGATTCGTCTCCAGCTTTGCTGGTTGAACTCTATGCCTTCGGGCAGAGAGGGACCCAGATGAGGCTATGCCAAAGGGCAGAATCTCGTCTGGGGTGGTAGACAGCTACCCAACCCCGTTTTTTACAGGGTCTATATAGAATTTTTGCCCAAGTCTACAAGCTCGGATACCCCACATTAAATTCGGTCTTGTGCCACATCTCCTTCCTTTGGCAATTAGTTGGAGGAACCCAGATGAAGCAGAGTCTCGTCTGGGGTGGTAGACAGCTACCCGACCCTGTTTTTTACGGGGTCTACGGGGAATTTTTGCCCGAGCATACGGGCTCGGATACCTCATGTTAAATTCGACCTTGTGCCACATCTGGTCACCTGGGGCAGTTGGCAAATATTCTTGCTTCAGGAATTACTAGCCTACTATCCAATTCCCTGTCTTTCAGTAGTGTATTCTTTTTTACAATAAACCTCTCTTTGCGCATGTTGCTGTTCCTTCACTCAAGTACTACCTTTGTCTGTTTGTAACCTTTTTAAGGATACAACACTGAAACATGTAACTGTAGAAATAAAAGTAGATGTCCAGTCAATGGAGTTTTCAAAACCTGTAGGACTAATTTATAAAGTAAGATACAAATGACCAGAACAAAATATACATAGGATGTACTGAATGTAGCTTCAAGAGGAGATAGTATAGTCACAAGTCATCATTCAAGCTAGAAAGACTTAAAAATTCTACCAGACTAACCAGCCATGTGTGGAAATTAAAAGGAAAAAAATAAAAAAGATCTGATGATAAACTGGGAAATTTAAAAACAAAAAAAACTTTACAGCAATCATACTGATATCTACAATCTTTGCCAGGAAGAAAAGTTAACAATATTTCCAGACCAGAAAAACGTCTGACTGAAGGATCAGAAATAATGACACAATGCATACACACTAAAAAGTTCCTTCTAAGTTCATATGAACCAGGATGAAAGTATGTACATTTCATGCAACTCCCCTCAGATACAATTTCAATAAAGAGTTAGGAAGTTATTTAGCCTGAAGATACTGAAAAGTTGAAACCAAAGTAGCGAGATTGGCTGATCTCCTAATTTTTAAATTTAAAAGCTCTGCATGTTAAATTTAATTTTTTTTTTTTTTTTTTTTTTTTTTTTACTTTATATGTGTATTGAGCACTTTTTAATACTACTGTTTCCTGGTCTAATTCAACTCTGACCAATAACATTTTATAATTTTATATATATATATATATATATATATATAAAATTATTAATTATAAAATCTGATAAGGTTATATGGTGAAATTTCCACATGGTAAACTTTTTTCACGGTGACCTTTCCTCAAGGTGATTTGATGCCAATGAACTTACCTATAAACTTATTCCGCTGGGGATAATGTGTACCCTTCTTCAAATATGAAAGCACTTTCGCCAAAGTGTGTTAACCAATCCAAATATGGAAAGAGATCTGAACATCTGAATAATTATGGAGATAATAAGGACTTTTCTCAAAATTAAAGATAATATTCTTGATATTGTTTTGCTTATTTTTGAAATTACTGATTCCATTTTAAATTATTCATTTACCGTATATACTTGTGTATGATCCAACTTCATGTGTAGCACAACCGATGATTTTTTTTGTGAATAACATTTTGGTTTTCATATGCCTCATGTATAATTCGGCCCCCAATTTCTGAGCAGTACTAGTAGGCCTACTGTAGTCAAATATTACACCACTGCGTATCATCCTTTTATCACAAATAAATGGTCCTCAACAGAAAGAATCTGGGCAACTGGAGATTGCTTGTAAAAGCTTAGCCAAATGTACCATGAGAATATAGGCCTACCAGGTAAGTTATGATCACTAAAAATGCATGAATTTTAACCCCACCCCACAAATTAAGTGTGTATCATGTAACCAGTCACCAAAAAATGCATGATTTTTTAACCTCTTCAAAAAATTATCTGTATAGTGTGAACTCTTCCATTTTTTTTCCCAAAAAATTGATCACAAAAACTCTCACTATACTCAAGTATACATACATATACATACATATATATATATATATATATATATATATATATATACAGTAATGTTTTTATTGTGTCTAAACTTTATTCATTTTCTGCTTATCAGTTATCTTATACCTGTTCATGACTAAATAAATTGCACTCGTACAATTGTCAGCTGACATGAGATTTGTAGCTGAATTTTGACTTAAAGTTATTACTGTATAATGTTTAATTTCTTTGATCTATACTATTTACATTATTCGGACTAAAACGAAACGTGATAAATATGGCAACAAAGATGAGGACAATAGTCTGAATAATGTAAATAGCATACATAATACCTCATCTAGACAAATACAACTTAATTAAGTGCTTTACTAAAGGAGGAGATTATGTTGGAAAATAAAGTGTGGATTTCACTTAAGCAGTACAGATCAGGACCATTATTAAGTGGTTGTCTCTTTTTAAATGGATTTGCATAAAAAAGACAAAACATATTTGATTCTGTTCTTGTAAAGTTGGTCTGACTAAATGACTTTTTCTTTGTAACTAACTGAAATCTATTGGATTTGTTGCATAAAATAAATGCTTTTCCATCATTAAGGCCATAGATTTCATTCAAGTCACCTAAAGTTCATGAGCAGGAAACTGGTTATGACTAGGGCCATCCTCTCATAGGAATTAACACTGTCAGGCATTTTTTCTCTGTCTAGGTAATCTAGGCATTGAGCACATTTTTGAGTAGGTAGTTGTTTGTCTTTTTCTTTTTGTTGCCTTTGTTCAAGTTTCCATCTTGTTTAAGTGTATTCAGCTCTTTTGGAAAGTTGTCCATTGGTTTTGAAATGAATGTATGAACACATGGATGCTGTACTTGTTCGTATGTATGTAGATGAACCTGGACATTTATATGTGAATTTATATATATATATATATATATATATATATATATATATATATGGGTATTTTGGATAAACTATCAATAGCGATAGTAAAATATTAACTTAATTTTTTTTTTGAATAATTAAACACTTCAGAAGTCACCTAACGTTAAACTTTAACTATGAAATTAAACAAAAATCTAAATAAATTTCAAATATTAAAATATATGTAATTATTTATAAATGTATGTGTATGTAATTTATGTATGAATGTGGATAGGTACATGTGTATATCGCTACATGTGTGTCTATGTGTGTATTTGCGCATGTAAATAAACTTATGTATATATGGGATTTGCATGAATATGTATGTGATATATATAAGAAGAAAGTAAAATCTTTAATATTACCCTCAAATATTATTCCATAATTAAACCTAAACTTTAAGTAAGTAAGATTACCCATATAAAAATAATGACAAATTGCATTCATAAATTAGTTTAAAAGTAAAACTAATAAAGATGTTACAGTAACTATTTTTACAATATTAAAAAAGTACGATTGGTCGGGTAAACAAACTATTATAATTTAAAACATTTTTTTAATATGTTCTCTATAAATGTGTTAATAAATATAGTATTTAACTTATATTAAGTCCCTAAACTATTTGTTTAAAAAAATTAAATATTTAAATTGATAGCAAACATCAAATTTTTTTTTAAGACATCTAAATTTCTATCAAGCATTAAAATCTATTCTTTACATAAATTGCTAAAACCCAATTACAGCCTCTTTCTCTTTACTTCCCTCTCCCTCTCCCTTTATATATATATATATATATATATATATATACACCAGATGTGACCTTGTGCCAAACTAAAGCTTCATAAATGGTCAATCATTACTTAGAGCACAACAAGCCCCAAAGAGAGATGTGCTTACCTGAAATAGGTAATTCAAATCTAGTTCTATTAAGATAGCATCCTGTGGTCAAACTGGTGACTGGATATTTCATCTGTAGAAGTTCTTACAGGTTCAGTCCCTATCAAAGGCTCAAACTTTCTTTCATCCTGGTTTTTATTAATTTCACTGTTTAAGAAAAGAAAATCAAAATAACAACAGGAGCATGTACCTGCTAAAAATAAAGTTGTTTTTTTTTTTTTTTTTTTTAGCATGAATAAATATTTTCATCTTATTACTTTAATCTTTAGCACTTTGTAGGTGACTATTTTCTCCAAACAAAATATTATTCCTGCCAATGAAATTTGAATGTCTTCTTTGTGTAGCTATATCCTTCTATGAAACCTAATTTTATATATATATATATATATAAACTTTTATTTATTTATTTTTTAATAATAGCAAAAAAATAGAATTGTTTTACCTCTATTTGTTGATATATTATTTCCTATTTTTTCTCTTGTGCCATTTTTACCATTCCTCATTTAAATCCATAGCATCATTATTCAACCTTTAAACTATTACCCATGCATTTTTTGGGGTCCTATCTACAGAGTCACTTTTGTTTAAGGGGCCTATATTAAAGACTTGATATTTGTATCTTAAGTAATCCAGAACAGTGTTTACCATTAGCTCGTGAATGGAGTACAATCCTTACCAGATACCTCAGTACTGCAACCTTGTGCCAAATAAAAGCTTTATTAATGATCAATCTTTAATTACAGCACAATATATTGTTTTTTCATGGTAACTTAAATTCAAGATCCTTTGCTTAACAGACTTGATGTAACCCTAAACGAGGATGAAGAGGGCAGTGCGAGAATGTCTCTTTTCAGCATTGGTGTTTAGGCCTTCTTTTCATTTCTGCTGTAGATGAAGTACTTCAGCCGATGAGATTGGCTAGTTGTGCGATAATATGAAATATACTAAACCCCCGGTTAATCTATTAGGAATTCAGAAGATAGGTGCCAATCACCGAAGTTAAGCCACATCAATCCTGGTACATATTTAGATTGGTGACAACCCCCCCACCCCACCCCAAGGAAATACCAGGTGCTGTAAGCTATGCAACAGGTCTACCAATCCAACAATGAATATAATCTCATGGCTTATTTTAATAGAAGACCTGGATATATGGAGTTGCTTCCCAACTGACAGATAGCAAGACATACCTGGAGTTGGATGAGTGACACGACTGTTGCACTACATACAATAAAAGAAAAGACGGTGGATTGACATAAAAAAACAAGTTATACATCTAATTGTTATGGGAACTTACCTATAACGATAATGGACTCTTCCTGACACTATAAATACTGCGCCTCTCAAGAGGTGTAATGAATGAATGGTGTAACGAGCACCAGGTCATGACTGTTGAACTCTCTGCTTTTACAGAGAGGAATCCGGACGAAGGGCAAGGTTTTGTCCGGGGAGATAGACAGGCCCTGAAATCGTTTTGGCAGGTTCAAAGGGTATATTATTGGCTGAGCCTACAGGCTCGGGAAACCCACATTAAACTTGGCCTTGTGCCACATGCAACCCTCGTGGGGGAGTGGCTAGATACCGAATGAATGATGTAACGAGCACCAGGTCATGACTGTTGAACTCTGCTTTGGCAGAGAGGAACCCGGATGCTTTTTAGACAGGCCCTGAACCCGAATGAATGGTGTAACGAGTCAAGACAATATTAGTTCACTCTAAACCAGACGGACAGTCATTACTAACACCTTCAACTTCTTGTACTATATTTCGATTGTAATATAACTTTGTTATTCTACTTTTGTGTTCATGTTGTTTTTCCTTGGTTCTAACCTTGGACTATGGACTGTGGTGCGAGGATATTGGACCATAACACTAATATAGGATAAGATTAAAAGAATTTATTAGGATAAGGGTTTACTTAAGTAAAGGATTAGCTTAAAAGATTTAATTACAAAAAGGATTTAATTAAAATAGCACCTGGATTAGACTGACTTTCATCACAGATTTAACATTGCTTTAATTAGTTGAAGCTAATTAGAATCATGTAAAACATTGTGCCTCCACGTCTCATTACCACTTGTAGAGGCACTTTGATGTGGTGTAACGGTTAGAAAGGTTGCCTAACTAAATAGAATGCTTTTTTTTGTTACTAATGATCACCCAATACAAAGCTTAAGGGCCACTCAAGCTAGAGGGTTACTGTGTGGAGTTGTATTAGCATAAGAAACAGCAAGATAGATAGGAAAAGATAGATAATTCTAGAGTTGAAGATGTCAAGATTTAATTAGCGAATAATATTTCAAAGTTCAGGAAGAGACATTAGGTGTATAGAGTTGAAGTAGACTCTGGAAGGAACTGGAAACCCTGTTCTCAACAGGAAACAAGGGTTGAACCTCTACTCCTGTTCAAAAGTTCAGGGAGGAGTGTAAACCAAGCAATAGACAAACCTGACTACTCCTGGAATTAAGACTGTAGTGAGATAGATCAGTCCTCACTGGGCGCTCCACATATTTGGCCTTGTACCACATTTAAGCTACACTCAGAAAATCTTGTCACCAATACATTTAATTTTCGTTTGAATGTTTGGTTTGCTATTATTTTGATTTAATGAGTTCACACCCTACCCAGTCATGACATGAAAAAATATGATGCATTTTTTTAATCTATCTATCGATATATATATATATATATATATATATACATATATATATATATATATATATATATTTAAGTTTTTTGTGTGTATCAATTGAGGGGTAGTGTGCAAAATTTTGACATATGATGCACAGAAGTCAAGACCCCATTCATGTCCACACACAAAAAGCTACCACACTGATAAACTACAAAGAGACCACCCCAATCAACAGCGACACAGTTTGCTGTAAGAACTAAATTGTAACTATTTTTTTGTTTGTGTAACAATCTCCTTCTTTCCCAGACTCTGAAAATACAGATTGAATCTATGGACTGTCAAAGATTACTCAGATCTTCCAAAGTTTACATAAAAAAATATTGTGCTTTGGGAACCTTTGCAGCAAAAAAAACTTTGGTTTGTAAATATGTAACATTTATTAGGATGAAATACGGATATTTTTCCTGAGGGGTTTATAAATTGTACACTGTTCGATTATTAATGTTAACAGAAAACTATTTTAAATAAAAAAATTGCACTTGGATTGGACAAAAATTAGTTACAATATAATAGATATAACTTATAATACATTCCTTTTTGACGGCACAGGTTCACTAGTGTGTATGTATATGTGTATATATATATATATATATATATATATATATATATATATTTTAAGACATTTTTATGTTTATACATTCTTTTTATAGATACAAATATTTAAGTAAATGTTCTGTTAATAATAAGCGCTATTAAACAACATTTACCAGCCTGAATGTCCGAGAAATTTTCACAGAAAATATTCATCCTCTGACAGGATTCAAACCTGTATCCTATATGGAACCGTCATTTAGCTTGACATGCCTTTAACCGATTTGGCCATGAAGGAGCGTTCGGTTAACAAGGTCAAATTTGCTGTATTTAAACTTCAATCTTCCATGAATCTCTCACGTACATTCATATCTGCTCATGGCGTATCAAATGTAAACAAATGACATCACACATTATGAAATGGACAAATTCTGACAATTATTTTAAGACATATATATATATATATATATATGAAGAAATATACTCTTAAGGTTTGCTATATTTATGGGATAAAGTGCTCACTATCAGAGATAGAGCATGTGTAAATATGGCCTGACGATTGCGTCTAGCATGAAACAGCCTGTCACCTCTAAGTGTTGACTTCAATGTCCACTTTTATATTGATATATATATATATATATATATCATCATGAGTATTTTTATTAGGTTCCCTAGTATTTTAGTACAAGTTGGAATTGAATGGAGAGGGATGTTTTCTTGCAGTGAGCATGTCAGTTGTTAGAGAGACTTGACTGCAAGTCAGATTACCTAGGAGTAGGATGCTATACCAGCCATTCCCCACTTCTCCTTCGGTCTTGCGCCACACATACATGTATCCATGTCTTAAATAAACATTACCACTCACAACTTTTGAATTAAGGTGATCCTGCAAGAAAGAATCTTAACCTAAATTCAGTGAAAGGAATTCATTGCAAGTTCTGAGGAAGGTGAAGCTGATGAACATGTAAACAACTAGATCTGTAAATCAATGAAAGGTAAAAAATAAATACAAAAAACAGAAAAAAATACCAGTTGCAGAAAATGATGTACCACACTCAAGAGAGATGATAGGTACTGAACAAAAAGAAAGGCTATAAAAATTAAGTAAACAGATGTGATGGGGAATGGTAAATCAGGAACCTGCAGCAGACGTGATATAAAGTAGAAAGAAATACGAGGTGCAATAAATATTTTTTATCACTATAAAAAAAGTTCTTGTCTCTCCTCCAATCTTAAGAAGATTTTTCTATGTGCTGAACATTCAAAACAAAAGATTCTATCTTTCACATTCTCCTTTACACCACATACAAAAACTACTTTTCTCTTTGCCTTTCTTTGCTGCAACACACAGACAAAACTATCTTCTCTTTGCCTTTCACTATTAAACACATGGACAATATTATTTTCTTTTTGCCTTTCTTTATTAAACACATAGACAATATTATTTTCTCTTTGCCTTTCTCAAACATGTAGACAATATTATTTTCTCTTTGCCTTTGTCTAATAAACACATAGACAAAATTATTTTCTCTTTGCCTTTCACTATTAAACATGGACAAAATTATTTCTCCTTGCCTTTCACTATGAAACACACAGACTAAATTATTTTCTTTGCCTTTCACTATTAAATACATAGACAATATTATTTTCTCTTTGCCTTTCTCAATTAAACACATGGACAATATTATTTTGTTTTTGCCTTTCTCAATTAAACACATGGACAATATTATTTTCTCTTTGCCTTTCACTATTAAACACATCGACAAAATTATTTTTTCTTTCCCTTTTACTGTTAAACACATAGACAATATTATTTTCTCTTTGCTTTTCTCTATTAAACATATAGACTAAACTATCTTCTCTTTGCCTTTCTCTATTAAACACATAGACAAAATTGTTTTCTCTTTGCCTTTCACTATTAAACACAGAGACAAAATTATTTTTTCTTTGCCTTTCTCAATTAAAAACATAGACAATATTATTTTTTCTTTACCTTTCTCTGTTAAACACATAGACAATATTACTTTCTCTTTGCCTTTCACGATTAAACATATAGACAAAATTATTTTCTCTTTGCCTTTCTCTATTAAACACACAGACAAAATTATTTTCTTGTTGCCTATCTCTATTAAACACATAGTATTATTTTCTCTTTGCCTTTCACTATTAAATACATAGACAAAATTATTTTCTCTTTACCACACAAATATGCATAAAAGACAATAAAATGAAAACTCAAAAGTTCAAAGTATTAAAGAAAAAGGTAACAAACTTTATGTCTAGTTGTTCGTTACATAGGACTGCATCTATCTCCCGACCCGTTCTATGGATTGTGACACGTCGTTTTCTGCTAGGTAAGTTTTAACACTTCAAGTTGTCTGCTCTCTAAGAAATTGGTGTTTCGGTGGGTCTTTGGACGAAAGTCAAAAGAAAAAACTTATTTCGGTGATCTGGATCTAAGTCACTCTTCAAAATAATTGTTCTTGGGTCAAAGAGGGGTCCTAAATGTGCGTGAATCTTGGTCAGCTATCTGCGAGGCTTCCTTCAACTGAAGACTGACTCTGGGAACTGCTGGGACTCAACTCAACTCTGCTCGTTGTGGCTTCGTTTATATGGGCGCCAACCAAAACCGGTGTGAGTCTGTCGGCGCCGGGGGGGGGGGGGGTTCCTCGATAATTCTAAATACATATCCACCTCTCTGGTTAGGAATTTCCACCTTTTTCCATTTTTGGGAACCTTTCCTCACTCCCACCTTCTCATCATACTTCAGAGGGGCGTGAACTGCCCTCCCCACATCTTCGTAGCAACCTCTCTTACTCATCCTCCAGATGGGCTGCAACAGCCTCCCTTGTGCGTCACGTGATCACCACTCGACCAATGATGTCTCAGTTGGGCGTGGACGACTCCGCGGCTTTGTTTCAGGGAGAAAAAATATCTTGCTTAACTAAAAATAAATTAACTCTTCTCTTTCCCTTTTCTTCCTCTTAATCGCCGTATCATTTCTCTGGTCGCGAACGGGACAATATGACAATGGCGGTCATAACTCTTGTTCTACACGTGGTTTACGTCAGGTATTTTATCGTTAATTATCAGAATGTGTGGTCTTCCTAACACGGTCTCAAAAAGAAACATCTCCAAAGTTTCAGTCAGTCTGTCGCCTCGAAGAAAGAAAACAAAATACTTCTAGGTTCCCATTCATTTTCCTTCGGTACATATTTCTGATAACATAATTTTATATCTGTCCAAAGTCCCTTTAGTTGCCTGTTTTTCGTCACTTATCGAAATAACATTTTCATTTGAATTTTTTTTTCTTTGGCCAGCCGGTCTGTAGTTGATAATAAGATGTCTTCCCGTACCAATAGTTTGTTTTCATATCCTTAGATAACACAGCCGATGCCAAAACATATCTGATTCTTTCATTCTTTCCCTTTCTTTTCATTTCCCTGTCATTGTAATGACACTCTTTCGCCATTTGTTACTTATAAAAATATCCTTTTATCCATTGTCTCTTAGCCGTGTGTGTGTTCTTGCTTATCACTCACGATTCAGTCCTTAGCCTCTACTTTTCTTCTTTTCTTTCTTTTCCCTTTCTGCCTCGTTAAATGGTGCCACAAATATTAAACACATAGACAAAATTTTTTTCTCTTTGCCATTCTTTACAACTCATGATAAAACTACTTTTTTCTTTGCCTTTCCTTGCTACAACACATAGACAATATTATTTTCTCTTTGCCTTTCTCTATTAAACACATAGACAAAATTATTTTCTCTTTGCCTTTAAGTAATAAAGGCAGAGAGAAAATTATTTCTTCTTTGCCTTTCTCTATTAAACAAATTGTCAAAATTATCTACTCTTTGCCTTTTATCTATTAAACACATAGACAATATTGTTTTCTCTTAGCCTTTCTCTATTAAACATATAGACAAAATTATTTTTTCTTTGTCTTTCTCTATTAAACACATAGACAAAATTAGTTTCTCGTTGCCTATCTCTATTAAACACATAGACAAAAGTATTTTCTCTTTGCATTTCACTATTAAACACAAGGACAAAATTATTTTTTCTTTGCCTTTCACTATTAAACGTATAGACAAAATTATTTTCTGTTTGCCTTTCACTATTAAACACATAGACAAAATTGTTTTTTCTCATTGCCTTTCTCTATTAAACACATAGACAATATTATTTTCTCTTTGCCTTTCACTATTAAACATATAGACAAAATTATTTTCTTTTTGCCTTTCTATATTAAACAGAGACAATATTATTTTCTCTTTGCCTTTCACTATTAAACAAATTATCAAAATTATTTTATCTTTGCCTTTCTCTATTAAACACATTGACAATATTATTTTCTCTTTGCCTTTATGTAATAAATGCAGAGAAAAAATTATTTCCTCTTCGCCTTTCTCTATTAAACATATAGACAAAATTATTTCTTCTTTGCCTTTCTTTATTAAACAGAGACAATATTTTTTTCTCTTAGCCTTTCACTATTAAACACATAGACAAAGTTAATTTCTCTTTGCCTTTCTCTATTAAACACAGAGAATATTATTTTCTCTTTGCCTTTCACTATTAAACGTATAGACAAAATTATTTTCTCTTTGTCTTTCAATATTAAACACATAGACAATATTATTTTATCTTTGCCTTTCACTATTAAACACAGACAATATTATTTTCTCTTTGCTTTTCACTATTAAATAAATAGAAAAAATTATTTTCTCTTTGCATTTCACTATTAAACAAAGACAAAATTATTTTTTCTTTGCCTTTCTCTATTGAACACATAGACAATATTGTTTTCTCTTTGCCTTTCACTATTAAACATATAGACAAAATTATTTTCTCTTTGCCTTTCTCTATTAAACACATAGACAAAATTATTCGTTACTTTCTCTATTAAACACATAGAAAAATTATTTTCTTTGCCTTTCACTATTAAATACATAGACAAAATTATTTTCTCTTTGCCTTTCACTATTAAACACAGAGACAAAATTATTTTCTTGTTGCCTTTCGCTATTAAATAGAGACAATATTTTATCTTTGCCTTTCACTATTAAACATATAAACACAATTATTTACTTTTTGCCTTTCTCTATTAAACGGAGACAATATTATTTTCTCTTTGCCTTTAAGTATTAAACGCAAAGTCAAAATTATTTCCTCTTTGCCTTTCTCTATTAAACACAGACATTATTATTTTCTCTTTGCATTCACTATTAAACACATAGACAAAATTATTTTCTCTTTGCCTTTCTCTATTAAACACAGACAATATTCTTTTCTCTTTGCCTTTCACGATTAAACACATAGACAAAATTATTTTCTCTTTGTCTTTCTCTATTAAACACATAGACAAAATTATGCTCTTCTTTCTCTATTAAACCCATAGAAAAATTATTTTCTTTGCCTTTCACTTTTAAATACATAGACAATATTATTTTCTCTTTGCCTTTCTCTATTAAACACAGAGAATATTCTTTTCTCTTTGCCTTACACTATTAAACACGTAGACAAAATTATTTTCTCTTTGCCTTTCTCTATTAAATACATAGACAAAATTATGCTCTTCTTTCTCTATTTAACACATAGAAAAATTATATTCTTTGCCTTTCACTATTAAATACATAGACAATATTATTTTCTCTTTGCCTTTTATCTATTAAACACATAGAAAATTTTGTTTTCTCTTAGCCTTTCTCTATTAAACACAAAATTATTTTTTCTTTGCCTTTCTCTATTAAACACATAGACAAAATTATTTTCTCTTTGCCTTTCACTATTAAACACAGAGACAAAATTATTTTCTCTTTGCCTTTCTCAATTAAAAACAAAGACAATATTATTTTCTCTTTGACTTTCACTATTAAACATATAGACAAAATTATTTTTTCTTTGCCTTTCTCTATTAAACACATAGACAAAATTATTTTCTTGTTGCCTATCTCTATTAAACACATAGACAGAAGTATTTTCTTTTTGTATTTCAGTATTAAATATAAAGATAATATTATTTTCTCTTTGCCTTTCTCTATTAAACATATAGACAAAATTATTTTCTCTTTGACTTTCTCTATTAAACATATAAACAAAATTATTTTCTCTTTGCCTTTCTCTATTAAACACATAGACAAAATTATTTTTTCTTTGGCTTTCTCTGTTAAAGACAGACAATATTCTTTTCTCTTTGCCTTTCACTATTAAACACAGAGAAAAAATTATTTTCTCATTGCCTTTCACTATTAAACAAATTGTCAAAATTCTTTTTTCTTTGCATTTCACTGTTAAACACAAAGACAATATTATTTTATCTTCGCCTTTCTCTATTAAACACAGACAATATTATTTTCTCTTTGCTTTTCAATTATTAAATACATAGACAAAATTATTTTCTCTTTGCCTTTCTCTATTAAACAAATAGACAAAATTATTTTCTCTTTGCCTTTCACTATTAAACAAATTGTCAAAATTATTTTCTCTTTGCCTTTTATCTATTAAACACATAGACAATATTGATTTCTCTTAGCCTTTCTCAATTAAACATATAGACAAAATTATTTTCTCTTTGTCTTTCAATATTAAACACATAGACAATATTATTTTATCTTTGTCTTTCACTATTAAACACATAGACAAAATTATTTTCTCTTCGCCTTTCACTATTAAACAAATTGACAATATTATTTTCTCTTTGCCTTTAAGTAATAAACGCAGAGACAGAATTATTTCTTCTTTGCCTTTCTCTATTAAACATATAGACAAAATTATTTCTTCTTTGCCTTTCTCTATTAAACACATAGACAAAAATATTTTCTCTTTGCATTTCACTATTAAAAACAAAGACAAAATTATTTTTTCTTTGGCTTTCTCTATTAAACACAGACAATATTCTTTTCTCTTTGCCTTTCACTATTAAACACAGAGACAAAATTATTTGCTCTTTGCCTTTAAGTAATAAACGCAGAGACAAAATTATTTCCTCTTTGCCTTTCTCTATTAAACACATAGACAAATTTATTTCTTCTTTGCCTTTCTGTATTAAACACAGACAATATTATTTTCTCTTTGCCTTTCACTATTAAACACATAGATAAAATGATTTTCTCTTTGACTTTCACTATTAAACAAATTGTCAAAATTATTTTCTCTTTGCCTTTTATCTATTAAACACATAGAAAATTTTTTTTTCTCTTAGCCTTTCTCTATTAAACACAAAATTATTTTTTCTTTGCCTTTCTCTATTAAACACATAGACAAAATTATTTTCTCTTTGCCTTTCTCTATTAAACACATAGACAAAATTATTTTCTCTTTGCCTTTCACTATTAAATACATAGACAAAAGTATTTTCTCTTTGCCTTTCAATATTAAACACATAGACAATATTATTTTCTCTTTGCCTTTCACTATTAAATACATAGACAAATTATTTTCTCTTTGCCTTTCTCTATTAACCATAGACAATATTATTTTCTCTTTGCGTTTCTCTATTAAACAGATAGACAAAATTATTTTCTCTTTGACTTTCACTATTAAACAAATTGTCAAAATTATTTTCTCTTTGCCTTTTATCTATTAAACACATAGACAATATTGTTGTCTATTTGCATTTCACTATTAAACACAAAGACAAAATTATTTTTTCTTTGCCTTTTATCTATTAAACACATAGACAATATTATTTTCTCTTTGCCTTTCACTATTAAACATATAGACAAAACTATTTTCACTTTGACTTTCAATATTAAACACATAGACAATATTATTTTATCTTTGCCTTTCTCCATTAAACACAGACAATATGATTTTCTCTTTGCTTTTCAATTATTAAATACATAGACAAAATTATTTTCTCATTGCCTTTCTCTATTAAACAGATAGACAAAATTATTTTCTCTTTGCCTTTCACTATTAAGCAAATTGTCAAAATTTTTTTTTCTTTGCCTTTCTCTATTAAACACATAGACAAAAGTATTTTGTCTTTGCATTTCACTATTAAACACATAGACAAAATTATCTTCTCTTTGCCTTTCTTCTTTACAACTCATGATAAAACTACTTTTTTCTTTGCCTTTCCTTGCTGCAACACGTAGACAATATTATTTTATCTTTGCCTTTCACTATTAAACACATAGACAAAATTATTTTCTCTTTGCCTTTAAGTAATAAACGCAGAGACAAAATTATTTCCTCTTTGCCTTTCTCTATTAAACACAGACAAAATTATTTTCTCTTTGCCTTTCTCTATTAAACACAGACAATATTATTTTCTCTTTGCCTTTCACTGTTAAACACAAAGATAAAATTATTTTCTCTTTGCCTTTCTCTATTAAACACAGACAAAATTATTTTCTCTTTGACTTTCACTATTAAATACAGACAATATTATTTTCTCTTTGCCTTTCACTGTTAAACACAAAGATAAAATTATTTTCTCATTGCCTTTCTCTATTAAACAGAGACAATATAATTTTCTCTTTGCCTTTCACTATTAAATACATAGACACAATTATTTTCTCTTTGCCTTTCTCTATTAAACACAGACAATATTATTTTCTCTTTGACTTTCACTATTAAACATATAGACAAAATTATTTTCTTGTTGCCTATCTCTATTAAACACATAGACAAAAGTATTTTCTCTTTGCATTTCACTATTAAACACAAAGACAAAATTATTTTTTCTTTGCCTTTCTCTATTAAACACATACACAAAATTATTTTCTCTTTGCCTTTAAGTAATAAACGCAGAGACAAAATTATTTCCTCTTTGCCTTTCTCTATTAAACACAGACAAAATTATTTTCTCATTGCCTTTCACTATTAAACACATAGACAATATTATTTTATCTTTGCCTTTCTCTATTAAACACAGACAATATTATTTTCTCTTTGCTTTTCAATTATTAAATAACTAGACAAAATTATTTTCTCTTTGCCTTTCTCTATTAAACATATAGACATAATTATTTCTTCTTTACCTTTCTGTATTAAACAGGGACAATATTTTCTCTTTGCCTTTCACTATTAAACATATAGACAAAATTATTTTCTTTTTGCCTTTCTATATTAAACAGAGACAATATTATTTTCTCTTTGTTTTTCACTATTAAATACATAGACAAAATTAATTTCTCTTTGCCTTTCACTATTAAACAAACTGTCGAAATTATTTTATCGTTGCCTTTCTCTATTAAACACATAGACAATATTATTTTCTCTTTGATTTTCACTATTAAACATATAGACAAAATTATTTTCTTGTTGCCTATCTCTATTAAACACATAGACAAAAGTATTTTCTCTTTGCATTTCACTATTAAACACAAAGACAGAATTATTTTTTCTTTGCCTTTCTCTATTAAACACATACTCAATATTATTTTCTCTTTGCCTTTCACTATTAAACGTATAGACAATATTATTTTCTCTTTGCCTTTCACTATTAAACACAGAGAAAAAATTATTTTCTCATTGCCTTTCACTATTAAACACATAAACAATATTATTTTCTCTTTGCCTTTTAATATTAAACACATAGACAATATTATTTTATCTTTGCCTTTCTCTATTAAACACAGACAATATTATTTTCTCTTTGCTTTTCAATTATTAAATAACTAGACAAAATTATTTTCTCTTTGCTTTTCAATTATTAAATACATAGACAAAATTATTTTCTCTTTGCCTTTCTCTATTAAACAAATAGACAAAATTATTTTCTCTTTGCCTTTCACTATTAAACAAATTGTCAAAATTATTTTCTCTTTGCCTTTTATCTATTAAACACATAGACAATATTGATTTCTCTTAGCCATTCTCTATTAAACATATACACAAAATTTTTTTTTCTTTGCCTTTCTCTATTAAACGTATAGACAAAATTATTTTCTGTTTGCCTTTCACTATTAAACACATAGACAAAATTATTTTCTCAGTGCCATTCTCTATTAAACACATAGACAATATTATTTTCCCTTTGCCTTTCACTATTAAACATATAGACAAAATTATTTTCTCTTTGTCTTTCAATATTAAACACATAGACAATATTATTTTATCTTTGTCTTTCACTATTAAACACATAGACAAAGTTATTTTCTCTTCGCCTTTAAATAATAAACGCAGACAAAATTTTTTTCTCTTTGCCTTTCTCTATTAAACATATAGACATAATTATTTCTTCTTTACCTTTCTGTATTAAACAGGGACAATATTTTCTCTTTGCCTTTCACTATTAAACATATAGACAAAATTATTTTCTTTTTGCCTTTCTATATTAAACAGAGACAATATTATTTTCTCTTTGTTTTTCACTATTAAATACATAGACAAAATTATTTTCTCTTTGCCTTTCACTATTAAACAAACTGTCAAAATTATTTTATCTTTGCCTTTCTCTATTAAACACATAGACAATATTATTTTCTCTTTGATTTTCACTATTAAACATATAGACAAAATTATTTTCTTGTTGCCTATCTCTATTAAACACATAGACAAAAGTATTTTCTCTTTGCATTTCACTATTAAACACAAAGACAAAATTATTTTTTCTTTGCCTTTCTCTATTAAACACATACTCAATATTATTTTCTATTTGCCTTTCACTATTAAACGTATAGACAATATTATTTTCTCTTTGCCTTTCACTATTAAACACAGAGAAAAAATTATTTTCTCATTGCCTTTCACTATTAAACGTATAGACAATATTATTTTCTCTTTGCCTTTCAATATTAAACACATAGACAATATTATTTTATCTTTGCCTTTCTCTATTAAACACAGACAATATTATTTTCTCTTTGCTTTTCAATTATTAAATACATAGACAAAATTATTTTCTCTTTGCCTTTCTCTATTAAACAGATAGACAAAAGTATTTTCTCTTTGCCTTTCACTATTAAACAAATTGTCAAAATTATTTTCTCTTTGCCTTCTATCTATTAAACACATAGACAATATTGATTTCTCTTAGCCTTTCTCTATTAAACATATAGACAAAATTATTTTTTCTTTGCCTTTCTCTATTAAACACATAGACAAAATTATTTTCTCTTTGCCTTTCACTATTAAATGTATAGACAAAATTATTTTCTCTTTGCCTTTCACTATTAAACACATAGACAAAATTATTTTCTCAGTGCCTTTCTCTATTAAACACATAGACAATATTATTTTCCCTTTGCCTTTCACTATTAAACATATAGACAAAATTATTTTCTCTTTGTCTTTCAATATTAAACACATAGACAATATTATTTTATCTTTGTCTTTCACTATTAAACACATAGACAAAATTATTTTCTCTTCGCCATTAAGTAATAAACACAGACAAAATTTTTTCCTCTTTGCCTTTCTCTATTAAACATAGACATAATTATTTCTTCTTTACCTTTCTGTATTAAACAGGGACAATATTTTCTCTTTGCCTTTCACTATTAAACACATAGACAAAATTATTTCCTTTTTGCCTTTCTATATTAAACATAGTCAATATTATTTTCTCTTTGTTGTTCACTATTAAATACATAGACAAAATTAATTTCTCTTTGCCTTTCACTGTTAAACAAACTGTCAAAATTATTTTATCTTTGCCTTTCTCTATTAAACACATAGACAATAATATTTTCTCTTTTCCTTTAAGTAATAAACTCAGAGACAATATTATTTCTTCTTTGCTTTTCTCTATTAAACAGAGACAATATTTTCTCTATGCCTTTCACTATTAAACACATAGACAAAGTTATTTTCTCTTTGCCTTTCTCTATTAAACACAGAGAATATTCTTTTCTCTTTGCCTTACACTATTAAACACGTAGACAAAATTATTTTCACTTTGCCTTTCACTATTAAATACATAGACAATATTATTTTCTCTTTGCCTTTCACTATTAAAGAAATTGTCAAAATTTTTTTTCTTTGCCTTTCTCTATTAAACACATAGACAAAAGTATTTTCTCTTTGCATTTCACTATTAAACACAAAGACAAAATAATTTTTTCTTTGGCTTTCTCTATTAAACACAGACAATATTCTTTTCTCTTTGCCTTTCACTATTAAAGACATAGACAAAATTATTTTCTCTTTGCCTTTAAGTAATAAACGCAGAGACAAAATTATTTCCTCTTTGCCTTTCTCTATTAAACATATAGACAAAATTATTTCTTCTTTGCCTTTCTCTATTAAACACAGACAATATTATTTTCTCTTTGCCTTTCACTATTAAACACATAGATAAAATTATTTTCTCTTTGCCATTCTCTATTAAACAGAGACAATATTATTTTCTCTTTGCCTTTCACTAATAAATACATAGACAAAATTATTTTCTCTTTGCCTTTCTCTATTAAACACAGACAAAATTATTTTCTCTTTGACTTTCACTATTAAACAAATTGTCAAAATTATTTTCCCTTTGCCTTTCACTATTAAACACATAGACAAAATTATTTTCTCTTCGCCTTTAAGTAATAAAAGCAGACAAAATTTTTTCCTCTTTGCCTTTCTCTATTAAACATAGACATAATTATTTCTTCTTTACCTTTCTGTATTAAACAGGGACAATATTTTCTCTTTGCCTTTCACTATTAAACACATAGACAAAATTATTTTCTTTTTGCCTTTCTATATTAAACAGAGGCAATATTATTTTCTCTTTGTTTTTCACTATTAAATACATAGACAAAATTAATTTCTCTTTGCCTTTCACTATTAAACAAACTGTCAAAATTATTTTATCTTTGCCTTTCTCTATTAAACACATAGACAATATTATTTTCTCTTTGCCTTTAAGTAATAAACTCAGAGACAAAATTTTTTCCTCTTTGCCATTCTCTATTAAACATATAGACAAAATTATTTCTTCTTTGCCTTTCTTTATTAAACAGAGACAATATTTTCTCTTTGCCTTTCACTATTAAACACATAGTCAAAATTATTTTCTCTTTGACTTTCAATATTAAATACATAGACAATATTATTTTCTCTTTGTCTTTCACTATTAAACACATAGACAAAATTATCTTCACTTTGCCTTTCTTCTTTACAACTCATGATAAAACTACATTTTTCTTTGCCTTTCCTTGCTGCAACACGTAGACAATATTATTTTATCTTTGCCTTTCACTATTAAACACATAGACAAAATTATTTTCTCTTTGCCTTTCACTATTAAACACAGACAATATCATTTTCTCTTTGCCTTTCACTATTAAACAGAGAGACAAAATTATTTTCTTGTTGTCTTTCTCTATTAAACAGAGACAATATTTTCTCCTTGCCTTTCACTATTAAACACATAGACAAAATTATTTTCTCTTTGCCTTTCACTATTAAATACATAGACAAAATTATTTTCTCTTTGCCTTTCTCTATTAAATACATAGACAAAATTATGCTCTTCTTTCTCTATTTAACACACAGACAAAATTATTTTCTCCTTACCTTTCTCTACTAAACACAGACAATATTATTTTCTCTTTGCCTTTCACTATTAAACTCAGACAATATTCTTTTTTCTTTGCCTTTCACTATTAAATACATAGACAAAAGTATTTTCTCTTTGCCTTTAAGTAATAAACGCAGAGACAAAATTATTTCCTCTTTGCCTTTTTCTATTAAACACAGACAAAATTATTTTCTCTTTGACTTTCACTATTAAACAAATTGTCAAAATTATTTTCTCTTTGCCTTTCTCTATTAAACACAGACAATATTATTTTCTCTTTGCTTTTCACTATTAAACAAATTGTCAAAATTTTTTTTTCTTTGCCTTTCTCTATTAAACACATAGACAAAAGTATTTCTTCTTTGCCTTTCACTGTTAAACCCATAGACAAAATTATTTTCTCTTTGCCTTTCTCTATTAATCAGAGAGAATCTTATTTTCTCTTGCCTTTCTCTATTAAACACACAGACAAAATTATTTTCTCCTTACCTTTCTCTACTAAACACAGACAATATTATTTTCTCTTTGCCTTTCACTATTAAACACAGACAATATTCTTTTTTCTTTGCCTTTCACTATTAAATACATAGACAAATGTATTTTCTCTTTGCATTTCACTATTAAACACAAAGACAAAATTATTTTTTCTTTGGCTTTCTCTATTAAACACAGACAATATTCTTTTCTCTTTTCCTTTCACTAATAAATACATCGACAAAATTATCTTCTCTTTGCCATTCTTCTTTACAACTCATGATAAAACTACTTTTTTCTTTGCTTTTCCTTGCTGCAACACATAGACAATATTATTTTATCTTTGCCTTTCACTATTAAACACATAGACAAAATTATTTTCTCTTTGCCTTTCTCTATTAAACACATTGATAATTTTATTTTCTCTTTGCCTTTCACCATTAAACACATAAACAAAATTATTTTCTTTTTGTCTTTCTCCTTTACAACACATGCAATAACTGCTTCTCTCTTTGTCTTTCTTTGTCACAACACAAAGATAAAAATTCTCTATATGCCTTTCTCTATTGCAACACATACACAATTATTCTCTCTTCACCTTTTCTCCTTTACAACACATAGACAAAATTATTTTCTCTTTGCCTTTCTCCTTTACAACTCATGCAAAAACTACTTTTCTCTTTGCCTTTCCTTGTTGCGACATATGCAAAAAATTATTTTCTTGTTTCTTTATACCTTCCTTAGTTTTGGAAGCCATCATTTGCTCTTCCAATGTGTATTCAGATTTCCGATTAAAATATGTTCTCCAATTCAAATTTGTATCTCATAATAACTCACCTTTTCTTCTCTAGGTTACATCTCAAACATCACAAAGATACGTTCCGTAAGGTATATTTTGATACTATATGTAAGGTAAAGCTTAAGCATCTCAAATGTGTTTTATGTATGATACACCTCAAACCTCTCAACGGTACTTTATATAAAGGACATCTTTGTCACCACAAAGGTACTTTATGCAAGGAACACCACAAAGTCACTTTATGTAAGGTACACATTAAAAATGTAAAGGGGGCTTTATGTCTAGTTCACCTTAAAAGCCTCAAAGATACTTTATATCAGGTACATATCAAAGATACCTCATGTAAATTACACCTTACAAATCTCTAAGGTACATCTGAAAGGTGTTACACCTACAGGGGGTGTCTGGGTTCAACTCTTAGTCACTGCCACCATTATGTGACTGAGTTGATTGGCAGTCGTTGCTATCTGGTGGGATACTTTGGTCAGGGTACCAAATGGAATGGTCGGTCAATTCTAATGGCACGAATATGCAACAGTTTTACACCAGATGAAACAGTTTGACACCAGTTCCATTGATCTCAGCTTCCATCCAATGACTGGTTATTAAAGTAACTACCTTCATCTCACGTCTAACCTACCCACATTGTGATTTTGATCTTAGGTTGACGAGATCAATCAGGCACCGGGGCCATAGTGGAAGGTGAGTCTCAACTGGAGGTGATGTTGCATAAACAAAAAAAACAAATGAAAACTGAAAAGGTTCGAGTATGTTTAAAAAAAAAAAAAAGCAAATCAACTTTTATCAGTCTGTTCTATACAGGAGTGTGTTTTCTTCCCAACCCATTTCTTCTGAGAATGACACTATTATACTTTTAGGCAAGTTCTGGTCTTCTAAGTCAACTGGTTTAGTTTTTAAGTGCTGGCTTAGCCTCTTTTGTCAGTATAACTTGTTGTATGTATGCAGGCAAAGTCAGAGACAGAAGTCGTGGAATCTCTCGGTAAGCTCTGCGTTGCAACTCTCTGGCTCCTGTGTGTGAACTGCTGGCTCAAACTGAACTAACTGGTGAACTACCCAAAGATGCTTGCTTGTACTGACCTCAACAAAAAAACAGTGCAGGGTTAGACGCAGCCTGGGGTTTTCGGTAAATCCTTGATTTATAACAAGGGTCTCTTTGTTGTCAGGCTAGAAAAATTAATTACTTCCCATTTTTGGAAAATTAATTACTTCCTATTTCTGGAATGAGGAGAAGTTATAGGATAGTTATCCTCCTAAATACCTTCCTCCTAATATTGGTACCTCACACCAATTCTTTTCAGTAGGCATTAGTAACTTCACCGTCTTTCTTACTATTTTACCTTCACCTATCATCACTGTTACCACCCAACCAATGGTGTCACAATCGTGCTGGTGTGGCTAAGTTTGCTTCATTAATAAACTTTTTGACACCATTGTTTATTTAGGATTTCTCAGACTTATCAACTGGAACTTTGTTTTTGCAATTCCCTTTTTGCCTGCCAAAATTCTTACAGTTAATACATAGCCCTCTTGCCTGGCCACCTCCTTACTGGTGTACTTAATATCTTATGCACATTTCGAACAGTATCTTCATCGATTCTGGTTATTTTATGTTTTCTTACCCAGCACTTTTAGTGATCACCATTACTCAATTGTCAAAGAACACCACATGGTCTTTCTGTGAAATTATCATTGACACAATTCTTCGGTTTCTTGAGAAAAATGGATTTTTTTTAAAGTAAAAGAAAATCTTTTTATGTCGAACGGTATACCCTTTGGGATAATGTTTAACCCTCCTTTTCTGTTTTCAGCATTTTCCAATTCAATTTTTATGGTTAAGTAGTTAATTAATTACCTTAGCTAAATAGTGTCACAATTCTCCCTTACCTATTTTGTCATTTACCCGTAAATGACACCTAAAATCCCAGTACATTATTTAACATGAATCATGCATTGGTTCCATGCAATTCTAATTTTTCCATCTTTTTACGATATGTTTGTGTGATCAGTCTTCTACATCTGTGTTTCCGCATGCAATGTAAAGTTCCTATCTTCTTCTGTTCTACATGCAAGGTAATGTCCTTTTCATTTTCTTTTTGATGTAATTTAAAGTTCTTTTCATCTTCTGTTCTACATGCAATATAATGTTCGTTTTTCCTTCTTTCATACCTTTCTTCTACCTGGTAATATAGGGGTAAGGAAATAGATATCCCAAATGCTGAACATCTCAGGAGCAATTTTAACAGGGATAATGGTGGTTTCACTTTTAGTGTCCTTGTAGACTCTCCCCCACATACCCTAGACACGCTGATCTGTTTCTGTGCGGCTACTGCCCACACTCCGTCTGAAACACTGATAGTTGTGGTAATGCCGTGTTTGCAAAATCCACTTGACAAGTTCTCTTAATACTTTCTTTCTTCCCTTCAAACAATTCTAGCACGCACATTTGGTGATTACCTGCTACATAGATGGGACTCAATCATGCATAGGTTTCCTAAAGCATCATTTGTACACTGTCTAGCTTTTTCTGCTGTCAGCAGCATAAACTTTTTTCTATCCAAATTTAAAGCTATGTATTCCGTTGCCACCTTGTATCTTGCCATCATTCCTAAACCTTGATCTCCTCTGGAGTAGGAAATAGGTAAATTTATAACTTGATATATCTCAAAGATACTTTCTCTCTCCTACAACGGAATAGATATCAAAACTAATATTTTCCAACAAGGTTACACATCCCAGCGCACTATATTTCCACAATTCTTTGGTGGGATCTACTGGCAAATTTAAGTGATAGGGTAAATCTCTCTGTATTCCAAATTGCAATTCTCTCAAGTAACCTGAGGTTACTATGCTTGGGGACTGGTGTCCCAATGACAATATGTCTAATGGAGCTCTCACATGCTCCAGCAAGATTGTCAGCGACTGACTAGTTTGCCGCACCTTATTCGTAATTGTATTAGGTTGGTGCAAAAATAATGTCGGTTTCTGACGTTAAAAAATACGTCAAAAAACGACATTATTTTTGCACCAATCTAATAATTAGTTGAAAATATTTTTGCATAAATCAACTGAATCCCTGTAATTCCATCATTACAGTTTCTGTATCATTAATTACCTCCTGTCTCAATTCTTCTAGGTTACTTATCAACCAATTAATTCTGGCTCTATTCTTGGCCAGTTCCAACCTTGTCGCGTTTAATATTGGTACCCCACCTTGCCACTTGAGCTAGCATTCTCTGGTTCATTTCTACTTCTCCCAGTTTTCTTCTTATAACCTTAACGTCATCTTCAGTCACTGTTCTAAACAGGACATTTAACGCTTTTCCAACAATCTTCTTCTCTTCTCTCTCGTCTGCAACAGTTCTATTTCCTTCAGGTAATTCTTCATTTCCCTCCATTGAGCCTCCAAATCTAGGGAATACAATATTCTGATCCTTTCTCCTTGGGATAATCTCGCTCTATCTTCAACCTGGATGTAGCCAGCTGTCTTAGCTCATTCCTTAGTTTACTTAACAGCGTCTCATACGGGTTAAAATCTATAACAAATGTGATCAACCATTTCGACCAAGTTATTATTACTTCACTCGTCTTCTTAAAAATGGTATTCCGTCTGTGCTTCCGAGCTTCCGTCATTCTTATCATCATCATCATCATTGGTGCTACCATCATCATCATCATCATCATCATCATCATCGTCATCATCATCATTATCAACACTTTCATTTTGGCCAAGTTTTTATTCTTCCTAGCCATTCGGTATTGTTCAATTTTTAACCCAATTATTCTGGGATAATTTCCTTTCTTTAATTTACAACCTTCAACTCTTCCCTCTTCTAACTCTTAGTAGATTGATTGTTTCGGACAGGTGCGCGTGTCTCTCTCTTCAAAGGTCGTACCTCCATGACACTACTGCCGGCCGAACAGCAAATACCAATAATTTTTCCGTCCCTCGTGAGATGCAGCCCGCACTTCTATCTCCTCCAACCACATCCACCACAAGTCAGCGAATAGGTTTTAGGATGATCCATTGTTGTTACCGGTCGACACTTGAACGCTTCTATCGTTCACAGCCATTTTTGTTCTACTGAGATTTGGGTTTCTCTGCCCTTCTCAATTTCATCTGCAGAGGTAGTTCCAGTTCAACCTCTAACCTTCTTTCAGTATTCAAATCTTTTTCAGGAGGTGTCTCATCCTTTTCCTTCTCTCCTGATTCTTCCTTTTGCTCAGGTAGCTTCAAGTCCGTACCTCGAACTTCCCCATTACTTTTTGATTCAACCTCTAGATCTTCTTTATATCTTAGTCTCTGGGCTGTGAAAAGGGTATCTCATCCTCTTCTCAATGAGCGATTCTTCTCGTTCAGTGTGTTTCCCTTTAGAACCCTTGACTGCCTTACTGAATTTCTTTGCTTTTCTCTTCTTTCTTTTTGGACGTGAGGGCGAGGCGGAAGAGATCGAGGTCTGTCATTCGGATCGCTTTGTCCAGATGGCTAAGTTGATCTATCTCTTCATTTTCTTCAGAATCCTCTTCCGTCTCCATTTCTTCTGGTTCAACTAGAGTTACCTTCCTTGTTCTAGCCTTCTTAGGCCTTGGCTCACTCATTTCCAGATCAGCTATTTCAGCTTTCTTCAGATCATTGGCATGGGCTCTTGTCGTCCGTTCTGTCATTTGATCCCATATTTCATACCCGTCTGCTCTACTATCCTGTAGTATGGTTCCCATCTCCTTCTCTCAAGTGAATCTTGTAATATACAGGGTCTCCAACCTTTAATTCTACTACTTTTCTTCCCGCATTCACCTTATCATTTCTTCTCTTCTGTGCCCTCTTTATTCTTCTTCTGGCCTGTACAAATATCTTATGTTGTTGTTCCAATAACAGCTGATGATGATCTTCCCCCATATACCGTCTTCAGGGCTTCAACAAGTTATCCACAGGCAGGACCACGTCTCTGTCAAACAACATAAAATATAGCGAAAATCTGGAGGTTTTCTTAATCGTAAACCTCACAGCTGCCAATCCTTGAGTCAAGTACAGATCCCAATTCTCCGTATTTTCTCTTGCCATTTTAGCTAGTACATCTTCCAAGGTTCTGTGAAAACTCTCTACTTTAGCGTTTCTTTGAGGGTGATATGGAGATGTTTTTATATGCTCTATATTTAAACCTGTCAGCACTTCCCTCATTATATATATTATATTCTCTGGTCCATTATCAGTAACAAGTTGCACAGGAGCACCATACCTAGGGAAGATCTCACTATTAAGTCGGCTACAGTTTTAGCCTTCTTGTCTGGTACTCAGGGTAATTCGACAGCCAATCAATAAAACTCCCATATGGTCCTGATACATCCATACTCAATTTTTTTCGAAGGGGAAACTCGGTACGTCCATCCTTACCAATGGTGCCATTTCCTGCCTTCTGCCCTGCGACTGACACACGATACAATTCTATCAATTCCCATGTACCCCAACCTCTCGTGCAACTGTTCCAATATTTCTCACCTCAAGCTTTTGGGCATATACAGCTTTAACTTCCTCATCTCTACCTGAAAGATAACACAACCTTTCGTCTATTATTACTCCTGTCTCCACCTTTTCTCTAAGAGCAGCTATCTCACAGTCTGCTTGTTTCTTTTCAAACCCTTCTCTTCAGTGGGGATCTGTCATCATCTGTCCGTCTCCTTCTTCATCTGATTCTAATACAGTGCAATCCTTTAATTTATTGGAGTTAACTATTCCAATTTGGTAAGCCCTCAGCAGACCTCCTACTCTGGGTCAGTAGGTAACCTGAGGTAATGTAGTAATTGCAATGAAATTTTAAGTAACAGGTTTCTTAAGTGCAGTGGCCATTCTTCTAAATGTCATGTCACAGTGAAAGCAATTTAATCTGAACACCCACGTTTTCCAGTAACAGCAGCAAACATTTAGATACTTGAAACGGTATATTGATTAAAGCAAATGATCTCAAATATTTATTTACAAGGCTTACTAGTGCTAGATAACAAGGCCATAAATTATGCTGCATTCCCAAGTTTCCACACAACATCCTATGAACTATTACTAATCCAGTTAATGTTCTACCAGAAGATGGAAAGTGCAGTACTTAGATCTGAAGGCACATTGGGATAGCCAAAGATGCATTCCAAAAGCTCAACAGAATATTAAGAGACACGAAAACCTCTTTAGAAATAAAGAAAAAAATACTGAACTGTTACATGATATCTGTCTTCCAATTCGTGTTGACACCGTCGTCAAGATATATTAACATTTTAAGACTACTCAAGTGCTTTCTCTCCATATAATTCGGAATATCGTTTCAGTATATGAAATATCACCGAATAAAATAAAAACAGGTCCACCTTGAACCAGGGTGGGGTATCACCTGTTACGCTCCCAGCTATAGTCACATAGTGAAACCCAAAACAAAAACAAAACATAATGAAATCATAAAAATGCCAGCAATATATTTTTATATTGTAAAATTACCAACAATACCTATTTATAGTAAAATGATAAGCAATACAATTTTATCTGTAACTGGCGGCATACAATAATGTTTAAAATATATTTAGTTGAAGCCAAATATTGTGTTCAGAATGTTTAGATTTCGTCATTAAATAACCCCTAGAGGTGTTGATATACCACTAAAAAAAATCAACCAACCAATCAACATAAAAGAATTCTTTCATGTCATTAATCCATATAATCTCTTGCTTCCTCTTCTGCCGTCTAAACTCGATAGGTTGTTTACGCATTGTTTTCCTGTTTATCTTGCCTTCAATGTGTGAATCCTCCAAACCCTCTTTTCACATTATATATCATACAAATTTCAAATATCTCTTGATGATTCTAAGTCTGAGCATCCCTTTTTTTTCACATTATCCTTAATACTTCCTTGTTGCTCACATGTTCAGTCTATGTTATTCTCTATTGCATTACATCTCATTTTCATCTGTGAGGAGATTGTCTAGTATTCACTGCTATATCGAAGGATTCACATTAAATATCAGTTCAGCACTTATTTGTTTTTAAACAAATTTTCCTGCTTTTGAAGGACTATTTTGCTATTTCAATGAGCCTTCGGATTTCGTTGCCACCTTTTCCATCCTCTTGAAGTTGATGGGGAGGAATGAATGCTGTTGGGATGATAGCATCGCTAGCAAAAAAGTTGATAAAAAAAATTTACTAAGCCCGTATGTGTCTCCAACGTTAGATAGAGTTAGCGTTTCCTGGCAATAGTGTCAACACATAACAGCTGTTGGTGTTTTTTGTGTCAATTTAAGAAAGCATATGGCGTTATTATTGATTTAAATATGTTTATTTTCTTACCTGGGACTTATGATCAGCTTTACCTGAAAACGATGTCAGCACAATATCTAAGAAATACTCAGCGGATTTCAATGATATTTTGTGGAAGGAGTTACCATAAAAAGGGGAGCATTTCGGGGGGATATATACGAATTTATTTCGATTCAGAAATATTTTACATATTAAGACAATCATTTGAAATATATGGAAAAATATAACTAAATTATTTACTTCTTCAACATTATATGTCGTGGAATAAATGTTCTTTATGGTTTTACTGACGATGTCACTGGCAGAGGTACACGCTCACTAAGTACATTCTGATTCGAACCATTTGACTGGGGTGCTAGAAATGTTTCCCATTGTAGGCATTATTATATCCGAGGTATAATAACACCTTAGTAAAACGGACGAAAGGACCAAAATATCTTAAAGAAAGATACCACACATAGGCATCGTGTATAGCAGTGAATGCTGCCCAATCTCCTCAAAGATGAAGTGAGACTTGAAGCAAAAGAAATGTGATTCTACAGAAGGATGCTGAGGATACTATGAACCGAACGAACGAAGTTTTGAAGAAAATGGAAACAAAAAGGACAGTAATACTTAACATCAAGTAGAGACAATTGAGATTTCTGGGGTCATATAATGAGAAAAGTGGGCTTGAAAAATCTGATGCTCACAGAACGGATAGAGGGCAAGAGGAACAGAGGAAAACAAAGCATAACATGCGTATTGAGCTTGAGTAAATAGATGATGGGGCAGGGTTTAGGAGAATAACAGAAAGACAAATTTCATTAAGCTACAAGGGATAGAAAGTTGTGGATAGTCATGGTCTGTTACGTCCTGAAGGGACACGGCACATAAAGAAGAAGTTCTCATATATATATATATATATATATATATATATATATATATATATATATATATAGCTTGACGTGCTTTAACTGATTTGGCCACAGAGGAGCGTTCGTTTAGCAAGGTCGAATTTACTGTATTTGAACATCAATCTTCTATGAATCTCTCACGTACATTTATTTACATTTGATACTCCATGAGCAGATATGAATGTGCGTGAGAGATTCATAGAAGACTGAAGTTCAAATATATATATATATATATATATATATATATATATATATATATATATATATATATATATATATACATACAAATATAGACAACTAGACTCGTCTCGAAAAACCCTCGAATTCTTGATTTGCAAATAATCAAATCAACCTCGAGGGAAAAAAAGGTTTTCAAAAAAGAAAGAGCTACAAACATGAAGTTCTGCCGAAAAAAATCGCACAGATGCAGGTCTGAAGCCCAAAGAAAAAACCCCGATACGAGTAAACAACTAACTAACAAAAGAGCTCAATACAGCTGTAGAGCAGCTCTAGATAAACCTAGTGAGCCAGACAAACCCACCCAGGTTTCACCTAAACGGATCGTCAGGGAAAGAATGGCCATTCTTTCCCTGACAATCCGTTTAGGTGAAACCTGGGTAGGTTTGTCTGGCTCCCTAGGTTTATCTATCTATCTATCTATCTATCTATCTATCTATCTATCTATCTATCTATCTATATATATATATATATATATATATATATATATATCAGGTCATCCCATAACTTCTGTCCGAATTTTGAATAAAGAAAACAAGAGACCAAATGTTACATTTAATTACAGATTCAATCAACAATGTATTTTCCCTGATTATCTATGACTTCCTTCCATCTATTAACAAGCTTACTAATTCTATTACTGTAAAATTCTTTTGGCTTTGATTCGAAGAACTCACAAATGTCAGTTTTAACCTCTTCCTGTGTTACAAAAGCTGTTTCTTCCAAATGATTCTGTAAGCTATGCTAGTCTGAAGGAGCAAGATCGGGAGAATAAGGTGGATGAGGAATTTTCTCCTAACCAAGTTCTTCGATCTTTTGTGACGTGATTCTTGCTGTGTGGGGTCGCGCATTGTCCTGATGAAACATCACCTCTTTTCGATTCACTAGACCAGGTCTTTTTTTCCTCAAAGCTTGGTTCAAACGCTCTAATTGCTGACAGTATATTTGAGCATTAATTGTTGCATTAGGTGGTAAGAATTCAAAGTGGATTATTCCTTGGCGATCCCACCAGATTGAAAGAAGAACCTTTTGCTCATGAAATTCCATTCTCGGCTGTGGCTGGGGTCCTTCCCCTTTACCAAGCCACTGTCTACGACGCTCAACATTTCGATAAAAGATCCATTTTTCGTCGCCAGTCACAAGTCTTTCCAAAAAAGGTGAAACAAGTTGGCGAGAATGGAGAGAAGAGCAAATGTCAACTTTGAGGTTGTTTTCAAACAATTCATGAGGCACCCATTTTCCAAGTTTAGGAACTTTTTCAAGTTGTTGAATATGACGGTGAACAGTTGTATGGTTTGAACTGAGAACCACTGCTTCAAGAAGCTTTTCATCAAACTCAACTGGACTTCCGGTTCGATCTTCATCTTCAAGGGTGAAATCTCCACCTCTGAATTTTGCAAACCATATTCTGCAAGTTCTTTCATTCACACATTCCTCTCCATAAACTGAGTGAATGTTTCTAGCTGCTTCGGCTGCTGACTTTCTTTTCTTGAACTCATAAAGCATTATGTGCCTCAAATGATTCTTGGGTACTTCCATGTTAGCTGGGTTTTAATCAAACAAAATTTAATTTTATTGTTCTCTGAAATAAAATTTGATCAGTTTTAAAGCATCTAAACATAAAAATAATGTTCAGCTCCTTTAGACATTATAAAATACTCTTTAAATTTCGTTCATTTTAACAAAAAGTTAAAATTCGGACAGAACTTATGTGATGACCTGATATATATATATATATATATATATATATATATATATATGGCTGGCCGCTCGTATCTGAGTATACTTGTCTTACTAGGGTGGTTAGTCAATCCCGGTTGCAGACTCTTGCTCAGGTACATTTGTGTTTGTTTAACACCCACAGGGATCACCTGTAGTTTATATTACAGGTATGCTGAGCGGATCTTAGTTATAGTTTCTGGGAGAGAGTGCGTTATCTGGCGTGATCATCATTTTAGAACAAGGCCAAACACTCGGTCACGATGACTTGTGACTTCGTGCTAACACGATCGTCAATGCAATCTCACTCACAATGTTATAGTTAACCCACGGCATGGTTTTCACGCACTTTCCAAAGGTGCCGCCCGCTGGGATCGCCTCTCCCAGGCCGATAACATCAAGAAGTCACCTTCCTGACTAATCGAACCCGAGTCTCATGTTCAGAAAGCAAACGTTATCCGCCTACATTACCATATATGAATAGAACAAGTAGTGTAAATGGGCGGAAAGTGACAGGGTTTTACTTGTAATATTTCCCGAATTGAAAACGACTGGGCTGATGGTATTCGCGATGTTCCTTGGTGAGACCATATGTTTTCGTCTGTTCGCTCTACTGTTGCGTGTTTATAACTTCTATCTTCCTAAAGGTCTTTATCGTTCAAAGTTGATGCCACTTAGAAGAACCCACCGGCTGACTGTAAAGCAGAAAACACTTGTGACCGAGATCAGATCACAGTTTCCTCTTCTACGCGGTGGCTCAACCATAGTATCATTAATATAACAATGTATATTTTCCTCAATTGATACGCAATACAACAGCTGCTATGTATTGACACATTTGTGACGACAAGCTACCTTTCGTGTTATAACAAATCCAAAATAAACAAACATATATGTGGATGTGATTGTTAACATCTAATTCTGTTCAAATTAGTCAAAACAATGCACCAGATGGGAGAATAAAGACAGCTATGTAGCTTTCTTTTAATTATTTTACCCAAAGCAAGGCAACAAAGCCACTAAGACAAAGAGGTGTTACTGAGTGTGAAAGAATATAAGAAAAGAAAAACACTCTTAAGGAGCGAGGACAATACAAGAAGAGTAATCAAGAAGACAGTAAATAACGATTGACATTGCATTTAAATTTTTGAAGCTCAAAGTTGACGAGTCAAAAGTAAGAGAAAAGCACTGAACATGCGGTTGCATCTAGCTATTTCAATAGTAAAATGATGAGACCTTACCGCCCATCTAGTACTGCGCTTAAATTCATAAAGTCTAAGTACCATAGGGGAAAGTTATATTTATTTTTTAATGTACAAAAAATGTGGCACAAGGCCAAAAACGGGGAATGAAGAAAGTGTGGTCTTCATCTGTCTTCTTTAAAATTAGCTAACCATAATCACTGACCCAAACATACCACAGTATTTCTTACATCAAAACACCACATTCTTACTACGGCCACCATAATACCTCAGAATGTCTATGAAGTCCTAGCTAGTACCCATATGTACAATTTGTCTCGGGGGGATATAAATAATATTTTAAAATTTAACCCCGATGTGTACTTGTAATATATAATTTACTACAAGATAACCAAAAAAGTTCTGTCCGTTTTTTGATTAGTCATTGAATGAAGTTGAAATATATACGAAATGCATGTAGCAATTGTTTTCAAATTCGGACTGTCGGAAGTAGGAACATCAGACGTTATAAAAAACATTCGCACCGTACCCGGCCATCAGTTATAAGCCGGACAGCTGTGAGAAAGATGGAAGTGTCTAGAAATCTCGTTCGGGGCTGTTTGCTTTATGACTTCAAAGTGGGCTTATCAGCAGCTGCATCAAGTCGCCGCATATGTCAAGCGTTTGGGGATAGTGCTGTGGATGAACGTACTGCAAGGCGTTGCTTTCGAAAATTCGAGTCAGGAGATTTGTCTCTCCATGATTAGCCTCGCAGTGGATGACCACAGGTATTGAATGACGAAGACCTGAAGGCGGCCATTGAAGAGGACAGTAGTCTAACGTGTGGTGAACTTGCAAGACAGTTCAACGTTTCCGATGAAACAGACTTCACCTGCACCGCGTAGGTAAGACGTACAAACTGAGCAAGTGGGTTCCAAAAACGCTGTTGGAGGTCCACAAGAGACAACGAGTGGCAGCCTGCGTATCGCTGCTTTCTTGCCACCGTACCGCATCCTTATTCAATCGAGTGCTTACCAGTGATGAAAAGTGGGTTCTGTACGAAACTCCCAAGCGTTTCAGACATTGGTTGTCTCCTCAGAATGCTGTCCCTCACACCGCAAGACCACCTATGCACCTACGCAAGATTATGCTTTGAGTCTGGTAGACAGGTCGTCAAGTGGTTCATTATGAACTGCTACCAACGGGCCAAACGGTCACTGGAGACCTATATTCGCAGCAATTGAAACGTGTGCAAACGTGTGTCCAGAAGGAGCCAGCACTGGTGAATCGCAAAGGTGTGCTTTTCATCCATGACAACGCCAGGCCGCATGTCGCGCGAGTGGTCAGGGATACCATACAGCAACTTGGGTGGGAAACTTTGTGCCATCCACCTTATTCACCTGACCTTGCGCCATCCGATTACCACCTCTTCCACTCCCTGGATAATCATCTTCGTGGGAAATCCTTCACCAATGAAGCAGACTTGCGCAACGTCCTCACGGACTTCTTTGCGTCAAAACCCCTCGAGTTCTACCGCAATTGCATTTAACAGCTGGAGACACGTTGGCAGAAGGTGCTAGATTCTGATGGCGATTACTTCAAAGACTAAATATAAGTTGCACATACTGTGAAACATTTTCTTTTTTTCCTATAAAAACGGACAGAACTGTTCTGGTTACCTTGTATTTACAAGAAACTAAACAAAATAGGTTTAGTAATTAAAAAAAACAATCCTTAATTATGGCAGTAACATCAGTTAATTGGACGAAATTAATGCGGGGCTTATATAATTAAAAACACTCATTCGTCCAACGCCCTCGCTCAAACACACATTCATTCAAATATAACAATAAATACGAAATACAAACTCAAAGAACGAAAAACGGCCCGCATTCATCAAAGAACTGACATCTCTGGTCACCTAACGGCGGAGAGGGGAGACTATTAAACCAAAGGTGAGGACAAAAATAAAAAAGGGCCAATGTGTATGCATCCCCTAGATAAGTTGACGAAAGAAACTAAGGTAAAAACAAACTACTCTGATTTGGAAGGGGTTGCTAATGTTCAACTTCTCGCCCCCATTCGTTCTGTTGGCGTCGTCCCTATCACGACTAGCATAACACCTAGCAATACATACTGTTCAGCCTTAGTAAACGACGGTACCACATTGCTACAAACAGAACTGTCCTCGAGGACGAAGAACTTTCTGTGAACCATGATATCTTCAATAAACATGCACAACGGGCCTACCACACGGCAATGGAAGAAGGTGCCATTCAGGGTCTCCACCGACACATCGTAGCGAAAGCAGTTTGGAGATTTTTCCAGCCCTGCTGAACAAAATCTCTTGCCGACCCAGAGGGCCCTCTTTCGAAGCACCAGTCAGGGGAGTGATGCCTCATTTTTAGTGAGGCAATTCAACCCAGGCTCCAAAGGCTATATGCAGTGAACCTCCTATTTAGTTAGATCGAGCTCGTCTGTCACATTATCCTGAACAGACCCCCTAAACTAGCACACGATATAATACGTTCCTGGACAATATCAGGACGCCGAATAGGACATCTGTAAATAAGCTTGAGAGGTATCCGTCATTCACGATAGAAGGGGCACTCGCTCTGGTGTTAATGGGGGTCCGCCACCTCGCACAAGTACACACTTCCCAGGGTGAGAATTTCTTTTGGGCGTCTTGCTTCTAGGCCTCGCCGTCACAATCCGATTATGTACATATTGTAGGAAAGCGAAGCATGTGTTGAGGAATCTTAACGCTCGGCACACCCAGGCAGCCTTGAGAAGGGTGGAGATAACAGATCTCGCAAAAGGAGAACGAGACTTCACTACTTCCATTTGTATGATATACAGGAGTGGAAGCACGTAGAGTCGGTAAAGGATAATCGTGCGATAAATGTGCGAAGTAGAAACTTCCGCCCTCCGCTTTAAGGAAAGATTCCCCCGGGACCACAGACAAAACGAGAACTTGGACTTTTCCCACAGCTCCGACCAATTCATTTCCAAGTGGAGATTGGGGCCAAACCAAACGCCGAGTATCTTGACCGGCGCATCCGTTAAAGGCCCGGGAAGAGAAACTATGTTGAACGCGCCCAACCGCGGTTGATCTTGGCACCGTCTCCTAATCTGTGATCTCTTTGTCGTCTTCGTCAATCTCGGCTCTGCTCGACGCAGTAACCGAAACGTCATCGACATAGGCAGCGCACTTGGCTGAGGTGGTAGCACAATGCAGAGAAATTCCGCGCAGGACCGGATTCGTCTTTAACTTGCCAAGGAATGATTCCAACAGAAGTACGTAAATCAATCGCAAAATCGGGTAACCTTGACGAATGGTTCCTTCTACCAGCACTCTGGAAGTCGCATACAAAAATCAGAACCAAGTGCAAAAAATACGGTCTGAAAGCGACTGTCGCTAGAAAAGCCTCCAGAAATCGACCCTATCAAAATCCTTGAATTGATCTACATTGATCAGGACGGCTTCACCGGCGACTTCATCGATAATCAAGCGTAACAAGTGTTTGTCCTGAATAGTCCTGCTCTTCACAGTACAAGTCTTATCGGAGCCAATCAGACTAAAGACGACAGCCTGCAAACGGCTGAATAAGATCTTAGAATCTTTAACTCTGTGTTTAACATCGTTAAAGGCTGATAATTACCCATTGCCACTGTTTTTGTCCCTGCACGCCAACTTGTTCACATATCTAGTGAAGCGTTGATGTATAGACCCTTGCCCCCATCCAGTTGTTGTAAATCATTTCCAGTAAAGGAACAAAGACGGGTTACTGCCTTAAGTACAGCTCATAAGAAAGACTATCTAATCCCGGGGTTTTGTCCCGGCCAACCAGCTTCAGCGCTTCCCAGATCTTCGACATTTTAAGGAGACACTAGCACCCAGCCGCTTCAGCCGCCTCGAGACTGGTAAAGTCGACCAAATAGGCGTTGACTGAGCAGGGCTCAGACCGGGCTCCCATGGTAAAAGTATTCACGAATAGCCTCATATATGCCCGCGTGTGTAGTCACGATCGGACAATCCGGCAATGTGACGCTCGCAATATGTCGATTGAACGTATTTCAAATTTCTTCTGCACGCAGTTCGGTGGCCATATTTGTTTCATCGGAAGACATTTTTTAAAACCAGCCTTAACTACTAAAGATTTATCCTTCTTGATAAGCAAGAAATCCAGCTCTGTCCTAACTACAGCTACACTATCACGGGATTTAATTGTCCGATCGTGTTTTGACACATATGCGGCTATTTGTTTCAAACAGAAAAGCGGTTATGTTTCCCATGGGGATTCCAAACTAACGAAAGTACGTTATTAATGAGTAGACAGCTTGGACCGGAAGTCAGTTATTCGTCCTTGACCGGAAATCTCCACTTCAATCACTTTCCCACTGCCGTGACGTGGCTTCCCTCTGACTTTTCTACAAATATTTGCATGGCAATTGTTCCAAAGATCTCCTTGATATCTCGATTGCATGAAGTTCAATGTATAACGAGCACAAATCTGTCTCATTGATTTACTATTGAAATAGCTTGTTGTAACCGCATGTTCTATTCTAAGAGTTTCTTCTAACGTACTTCTTGCCTGTAAAAATCTCTTCCAGTTTCTTGCTTACCTGTCATCTACGTTCTTCAGTAAAGTAAATGCAATGTCAATCGCCATATTCAGTCTTCCTGAATACTGTTTTATTGTCTTTTCTACTCACTAAAGTTTTCGCATTCTCTTTCACTCTCGATGATTCCTTGCGTCTTAGTGGCATTATCGCGTTCTTTAAAGTGAATGATTAATAAAAAAAATAATAGGGATTTCTACTGCATCATCTGCTATATGGTGAATGGTTAATGTGGTTTTCTTCTGGACGCTTTTTCATAATAACACACGCGATAATGATACCTATTTCTTTTCTCTTTTCAATGATGAATCATTTTCAAAAGTGGCTTTCTTCTGGCTGTTTTTTTTTAATAATAATGTTAAGCAATATCTTAGCAGCATATTATTTTTACGGGGAAGTGTATCTTATCTCCAACTTCCTGAGGTTGAGCTTCGGGGTCAGATGTAAGACATAACAGGGAAGTCGATTTGGATTGACTGAGCTAGCGTGGGAACGATAAATAGAAAAAAGGGTTTTCTGTGAGTTGGTTCTTACCCATCAAGAGATGTAGACGTGTTCTCTTTTGTGTCCGAAACGGCTCCCCAGTGACGCGGGGAGACGCCCCCTACTGGATGGTTAGATAATTTATATGCCAACATGAATGGTAAAAAATAGTTAAGTTAAAATTCTCTGTGTTGAAGTCTTTCAATGTCGAACTGAAACGATTAGCAATCGCTGACCAAGAGAAAAAACCGAGCTGAGATCATTCACTGCTGTTAACATGCAACAATAACACACGTGATACCGATATCTATTGCTTTCTTTGTTGTATGTTGAAGGGTTAAAGAAGTGGCTTTCTTCTCTGGTCTACACCAACCTTCTATTGACTCCTATCAATTTTGGCTATGGAGGGAACAGCATATTCTTAATGCTGCCTGTTCAGGTCAAGTGGCTATGGTAGTGGGGTTTCGCCAGCGCCCACTCAAATATTCTTTTCTGTCAAATATAGCTATATGCCAGTAACGAGATAATATTTTAAAAATATTTACAAATAGGACAGCGAGCAGGGATCAATGTATTCAGGCTTTTCTCCAAAAAACAAAAAAAAAAAAAAAAAACATTAATGAGAACTGAATATAAGCAGCCACTTCACACTTACTCAGACGGTTTTAAACTGTTTTAAAAAATAAAATAATGGTGAACACAGAACTTACGGGCAAAAACAATGTGCTGAAAATAACAACTATGAAGATACTCGTCTAAATATTACGTCGAACAAAAAATTTATTTATAATATGTAATACTGAAAAAATAACTATTCATTTGTAAAGTAAATGTTTTTTATTTCAAATAAAAATACAGCCAACAAAAAAGACATAAAATTTAACGAAAGTTTAAAATCATGCAAAATTCATAATAATAATAATAATAATAATAATAATAAATATAATGTTATTTATTAATAAATAAATAAATACTTTTATAGAGATCTTTTGAAATTATATGCAAAGAGAAAACAAACCCGTCAAAGAAAGAAAAATAAGCATAAGCTAGCCAATCCCTGTTGCAGACGCCTGTTCAGGCACATTTATGTTTGTTCAACACCCACAGAGTCCACATTTGATTTATACTGCAACAATGCTCAACAGACCGTAGTTGCAGTTTCTGGGAGAGAGCGTATTATCTGGCGTCTGAACAAGGCCAGTACGCTCAAACCCTCGGTCACGATGACTTGTGACTTCGGGCTAGTACAAACATTGACGACTCTCAAATAGTACGGCTATCCAATTTCACACCTATGGCTTGAGCTTGCCATCTCCTATAATATAATACATCGTCACGCGGCGCTATATGAGGTAGACGGCGTTGTTTCTTCACCGGCTGTACGCCATGTTTCATTGTACTGTCTCTCGTTTGTGTCGTTTTTTTTTTTAGTTTTTTTTTTTTAACTTTGTGCCTTTCATTATGGCTCCCAAGCGTAAGGCAGACTCGTGGGTGCTTATGTAGATGATTCCCGACCTACGTTGAAAATCAGGTTATATCGCCTTATATTTATCTTATATTGATAAAAAAAAAAAATTTTTAGTTGTAAACTATCTTGAAATTAATGTTAAGCACTATTTTCAAAATACACAGCCATGTTTTTGTATACTGGCATTTTTCACTTATGGAACTCTATTCCGGCTTCTTGCTTCCCAGTCAATTTTGATCTACAAAAATTTAACGCCAAATTTAATGCCAATCGTTATTTTCTGTCTCCTTAATTCTTATTCTTTTATTGTCCTCTCTCCTTAATAGTAACACTCAGTAACCGGTTGCGTCATAGTGGCTTTATTGCCTTGCTTGGGGTGTAATGATTAAAAACACAGCCATCAAAATATCAAAACAGTATTCTTGCGGATGCCTCTAGTTTTGATTTTACAAGTATATATATTCATAATTCTCATTTCGAATTGCGGGAGAGCGGTGAAGGTTGACAGCCAAATATTTTAGGGTATTCACTCTGGATTTTCTGTCTGGATCCACTTCCATATAACTCATTCTACATCGGAATATGGTCATTATACAGTATCGTTTTGAATTCTTTGTTTCCTTTCTCCTAGATTATCTGTAACCACAATGCCCCGTTTGCCCAGCGATTTAACCCATAGCGAGGGGAAACTAGATTGATACCTTTTCGAAGTGAATTAGCACGAAGACTCGACCAGAACTTGAACTCGACATGTTACCCGCTCATTCGTAATCTATTTCTTACTTTGCTCGCCGGTATCCGTTACATTACCATACATTCAAACTATTTTCTTCGTTTTTTCATGATTTTATTACAATGTTTTTATCAGTGTCCTCTTCATCTTTTCTCCCGGTAAGTGTTACATTTTAGAATACTGACACTTTTTGAAGACGCCTTTTGGAATCTAACTGCAGCCACCCATACAGAATAAAATTCCAGACATGTACCAACGAGAGTTGAGCCTTAAAAAGTGGCACTCAACTCCAAGGATAATAAGATTTAATTGCAACTTCTTCTGGCTTATTATCCGCTATTATACACCTGCAAATTCAAAGTATAATATTTCACAAAATTCCTTTTTCAGACAACAGTAGAATTGGTGTAGCTTTTAATGAGCTTCTTAAAATTAGGTTTTATGGAAAATATTGCAAAATTTGTGTCAGCCAAATTAGTGTATATATCACATTCAAAATGTAAATATTTTGCTGGTGATAGAATAAAATAATTTTATATTGTGTGCAAATTTTCAGAAATAAATATTTTAAAGTTATTAAATTAAACGAAATTTTAACCATAGGAGGTGTTGAAATTGTCTCGAACTTCACCCACAGCCCAAACATCAGAAAACCGATTTTGGAAGCCTAACAGTCAAGACCTTTTGCATTACCCCTTCGTATAAATTAACGTTACAAGCTTTAAATTTTGTTATTTAAAAAAAAAATAAGATAGATAGATAGATAGATAGATAGATAGATAGATAGATAGATAGATAGATAGATGGATGTTTTTATTGATCTTTTTGTTCAGTTAAGATCATTGGCAAAACTTCTCATCCTAATCCGTAGGTCATCAAAGTTTCCCTTTCTTGTACTGTAGAAAAAGAAGGTTGGCTCTGCAAATGCCGCGGCGAACATTGCATCTATCTGTAGAAAAACAGAAAAATGATAGAATCGTTTAATTCATCAAAAACATAATCAATGCAGAGGTACAGAATACGAAATAACAACTTGACCACGATTTATCTGATTTTCTATATCCCTTCACATATGAAACGTATTAAAGACCATTCAGCATCTTCTTAATGTTAATCTTTAAGGGTGTTATGTGGCGCTTAACATTTGGATGCCTTATTTTCCGTATCACAATGCGTTCACGTCTATATCTCCCATCGTACTGCTGTGTTTGTTGTGATCTCGCGATCACGAGAAATAAAAAAAAAACACACAAATCAAAAACCTAATTCCCATGATTCTATATTAAAAAGGAAACCTCCCTACTGGCGGGAAATTTAGAGTCTTCCTCTTTTTATTGGCCTCTCACAAAGAGAGCACGTGGATTGGAGCTGCTCCAGTAATAAAGACCACTGATAAGTATTACATGTTTCATATTACCTTTTAATAGTAGACATATCATTTGCAAATAATTCATTCATTCACCACGACAAACCTAAAGAACAGAAACATTTCAAAACCACATTACAAGAACTTTCAGTTATCTACCAAACTAGTACAACCAAATTCTTTGGATATTAAATCCTTCTATATGTATAAATGTCTCACTTTGTTGTTATGATGTATAGATGTGTATTTTACTAACGAAAAACAGGAGTCAAACAAGGCCTAACATGTTCACATGAATACGACAGCGTGCTTTACAGGTTTGAATGATCAAAGATAATCCCCCTGAAAGGATACAGCTGAATATTTAAAATTTTTGAATAAATATTAAGTAAAATTGATTTCATGTGTTAGTGATTCTTTTCTTTTTCCCTCGTACCCAGTCCCTGTGATAAACGAGAAGCAAATCCTGACGTCGAGAAGAAAGAACGTCTGTGGTTAGAAATAGCTGCAGTCTCAGTATGAACGAAACTTTTCATGCAAAACAGCGACTCGAAAATACAGGTAATAAAAAGGTAAATAATAGAAAACTTCTACTTACATCTGCTTTCGGTAAGGATTGAGCATTTTCGGGATCGTACTTCGGATAAAAGTAAATTCTTCTGAAATGGTCCTTCGCTATTTTTCCATATTTAAATGACTGACTCTGTCAAAGACAACATTTACATAATTGTTTTTTTTGTTTTACATAATGTATTCAACAGAAAGAACTTCTACAAATGAAATATATTTCTGAAAATTTAATTATTATTCATTTATAGTGAGTTTATTTATTTACTTTTTTATTAGTTTGATGCGAATACTAATAATTTATTTACTATCTTTTTATTAGTTTTATGCGAATATTAAACATACTAATATATTAAAGAAATAAATATATAATTACGTCAATACAATGTTTCAGCTTTTCTCAAAAATGAAAAAATAAATTTTACATTCGCAATGAAAACTTGAAATATTTAAAATTCATTCCCTAAAAAGTGAAAGCTATTTCCTCAAGGAAAATAACATAGATAAAAGTTAACATTTGAATTTCGTCCAGATTCCATAGAAAAAGTAGCATTTAACTCCTACCGTCATAGAATAATACAATAATATCAAATGTAACTTGATATCGGAAAAATTAACATTTTACGGATGAATGCTAAAATTAACCACATAGTTTATTTTGGTTTAAATATTATTTCCAGTTTTTACAAGAAAATTTTTGAAAGAAGGGAACATAATATTCGGCATTTAATTTGTTTTACTAATTTTTAATTGCAGCGTCTTAAAATATAAATTAAGTAAACAAAAAGCAATGGAGACATAATATTTAAAATTCATCACAAAAAAAGCAAAAGCTATTCTCTCAAGAAAAATGATTTTATAGAGAGAAAAATTAGAATTGTAAATGCACTTTTTGACATTTTATTTTAATTAGGTCGATAGATCAATTAAAACTGCATCATAAGAGTCACATCTTGTTTATAACGCAACTTTTCTGCGGTAATTTAAATTTCTATAAGTCTACACGGTGAGAGAAAAAGTAGTATTTATCTCCTACCGTCACAGAATAATACTATATATCAAAGGTGGTTTGAGATCAGAAAATTAACATTGGACCGATTAAACCAAGTAATTTATTATTGATTTAAAATTTTTTACGAATTTCTTGCAGAAAGAAATATTTTAACTGCGAATTTCCATCTTCCAAATAAAGTTTGAAAGAAAATGTGACAACTAGTTTAATTTTAATAACTTCTCTACTCAGACGTGTTTAACGGTTTCAATTGAGACAAGACTGCAATTTCAGAGTTTACTACTTTGCACTACTTTAGAAATAAAATCATTAAGATTTAAGACATTACATATTTTAAAATATATATGCTCTTATCTTTCTAAATTATAAGAATACTCATTACGATTTAACGCATAACATCTTTCAAAATGTATATTCTCTCATTTTTCCAATTTAGAATGCTCATTACGATTTTAGATATCTTTTAAAATGTATATAATCTTATCTTTCTGATTTAGAAGTATACTCTTTACGATTTTCGACATTATATCTTTCATATAATACTAAGTTTTTCTTTTTGTTTTCCATGTACTTTATCCGTCTACGGACTTTTATATGAAAAATACCTACACCAACTCTGAGCTCTTCTTTGCTTGGTATGCCGTCGACATCCTGAAAAAGACATAATGATACTCAATTAGTAATTCAATATTTAATTCAAACCCCATTAATATATTCGTTGGGGCAACTGTAATGACAAAACAAATTCTAAAATTTTTAATTATAAGTTGTATTCAGGACCATTTACAGGCGTACAACGCTAATCTTTCCCAGAAGAGGCTTCGTTTTTTTTTTTTTTTTTTTTTTTTTAATTATTTGACCTCAAGTAAGACGATACAATACTGTTGCCATATCTGGTCTGGCGCTCCTGCTGTACATTCACGATTCTTCCCAAAATCCATAGATGCGTCTGCAATGTAATCGTTCCTGACCAGGCATCTCGACTCCAGTCGCTTTCTCACCGACTTGACGTGGCTTCCCTCTGCCTTTTCTAAAAATATTTTCATCGCAAGTGTTCTTTCTGATGGGCTTTTTTCCCCTGGTGCACCGATTACATGAATTTAAGTGTGCTACTAGATTGCAAATAAGTCTCACTCTTTTACTGTTGAACTGGTTAGATGTAACCGCCACTTCTACTAAAACAGTTTCTTTTCTCGTACTTCTCACATGTGGAAACCCCTTTCGATTTCTTGTTTTCCTGATAACTACGATCTTCACAAATTTAAATGCAATCGCCATCTTCTGTTTTGTCAAACCCCATTCCTCTTTTGTCCTTTCCTCAACCCTCCCCATTCTCAGTCTTCTAATTCTCCCTTATTTTCGGCCCCTGTAACCCCCCCCACCACCACCACCGCGTTCTAGTGGCATTATGGCCTTGCTTGGGGGTGAAATGATTAAAAAAGAAAAACTGGGATTTACTGAGAGTGAAAAAATATGAGCAAAAACATCATTGAGGAAAGAGGACAATAAAAGATTAGAATTCGTTTGAGACAAAAATGGCGATTGACATTGCATTAAAATTTTTAAAGATCGAACTGACAGGAAATCAAGAATCCAGAAAAGGGTTCCACAAGTGAGAGGAGAACCATTTAGCATAAAACTTACAGTTACATCTGTGATGATACGATTCTGTACGTCACTGCAGAAGCTAAGATGTCATCCAAAGTCGTCTGTATGCGAATAGACTGGAGCTCGCTGTGTTCCACAGATTCATTTCGATTATGACCGTGATCGACGTCATCAAAGAAATAATGACAAATACCTTTCAAGACACTTGTTGGGTCGGGAAGTAGCAAAAAAAAAATACGATTTCTCATTTAATCGGCAGTGTCTTCCTTCTTCTATGAGAAAGCGACTTTTTTCATCTGACTTCTCTCTAAGTTCTGGCCACTGAAAACAGACCTCTACACTCTCACTGCTGGCCGTTTCACTGACTGCTCATTAAATGGATAGTGTCTGGAGGACACATTACCTCTTTCCGAACACTCGCGTCCCACCAGCCGAAAAGGGGGACCAACCAAACATGTTTTTGGTGGACTGTTTTTTCAAAGGATCCTACTTTTAAGGCTATCTAACTTCACTAACAAAACTTTATATTTGACTATTCAAAAGTTGCTTGGAGACAGGATTCCTGAAAGATCCTGGTCATTAAATTTACTCAAAGATGGACAGGAGACAAGATTCCTGAGAAACCCTGGCCATTAAATGGACTTAAAAGGAAAAAGAATCTATCTATTCATCTCCAAAAGGATGTGTGAGAAATCGTATTACTACACATTTAAAAATTTGAAGAGTAAAATGATGGGACCTATCTGCTAATCTAGTGCTGTGTTTAAATTCGTGAAATTGAAGTGCCAAGGAAGGAATCTTATCAGAGCAATTACTATGAAAATATTTGTAGAAAAATGATCAAAGAATCTACTTTATGGCTGTGGAAAAGTTACTGAAGCCGAGATACCTGATCAAAAAACCGGAAGAGTATTCCATAGATGAGAAGAATGCAAGTTCCTATTCAGAGAATATAAAGATAGGGAGAAAAAAGTCCTTAGATTTGGAAAATATTTTTCCCATCCTCGGCACGTTCGGTTTAAAATTTGTTTTATCATTAGACTATTTTCTTAATGCCAGGATATTAAAAAATAAGAAAATGCAAATTCAAATATCTCAGCCACTTTATTTAAAAAAAAAAAATCATATCTTCCCAAACTTTATCGGTGAAAAAAAAAAATTGACGTTTTGTTGAGCGACTGTAATAATTAATATTTTGTTTCAGGCGCATGAAATTAAATTTTATTATATTGACATCATTTTAAAAATTTAAAAGATTAAACAAAAACTTTCCATCCTTCTACAAAATAATGCAAGCTCCTATCCAGAGAATATAAAGATAGGTAAAAAAGTCATTAGATTTGGAAGATATTTTCCCATCCTTGGCACGCCCCGTTTACAATTTGTTTTATCAGCAGATTATTTTCTTAATGCCAGGACGTTCAGAAATAGCGAAAAAGAAATTCAAAATTTCCAGTATTTTTTTTTTCTTGAATCAAATCTAATTTTAATTGCATTTGCGTCTTTTCGAAAATGCGATCTTACTTTTTAAAGCAACTATTACTGCAATCAAAAACTTACTGCTTTTAAGTAAAACGCCAAAATATTGAAATATTTAACTTTTTTTTTAATCACTTCACCCGAAGCAAGGCGATAACACCACTAACGTACAAAGGGGGTATCAGAAGTGAAAGAGAACGAAAAGGCTTTAGAAAGAACCAGAAACATAATAATAGTATAAATTTCAGAGTTTAGGCGGAGACATTAGAAGTAGAATCTAGAAAAAACCAGAAACCCAATCCTAAACAGGAAACAAGGGATAAACCCCAGCTTCAGTTGAAAAGACCGGGGATATGTGTGAACTGGTCGATAGGTGACCCTATCTACTCCAGCTGAAACATGACAAAAATTAATTTAATTTTTTTTTTAAATAAAAAAACGATTATACTTACTGCGAATATTTCCAGAAACACATCTATGGCATTCTCGTCCGACTGTGAACAGAAAAATACAAAATGAAAATGTGATAATGGGAAAAACAACATTTTAAACATTGTGTAGGATTGCACAATTGTCAAGTTTAAGCGGAACCTGAGATGAATATGAAAGTGCAACAATAACTGTACCAATTAATGCCTCGGGCATCTGCTGCTTGAACTAAAAAGGTGACATCGGATCAAATCTAAACAGTGAAAATGTTCTTTATTTAACGACTTTGTATCTCTTTTTTACGTACACTCGTAGTATTTGTATAAGTAATATTATGTTGATAATTTATTCATTAGGTTCAGAAATGCTTCATCTAATAAAAAAAAAATTATATTAGGTCGTCACACATGAAATAAGGCACTTTATAGAAAATGAATAAAACGCTTCTGAAATGTTAAATAACTAATTTATTTAGTTGAAATAGGCACAATATTGATGAATGACTGTTCTCCAACATACCTCTAAATTCTTGATCCTATCTGTAAAATATTCTCATCCTATCATGTCATAAACTGTTCAAATGCTTCGATTACCACTTCCTTATTGGAGAATGTTCTATGGTGTATGAAAAGCATAAAATTGTTAAATAAGTGATATCAGAAGAGATATCAGGTGAATATGGAGGATGAGACAAAATTTCATAATTCAGGCTATTCAGCTTTTGGACAAATTGATTGACAAATTGATGCGACCGTGCGTTGTCATGCAGCAAAATTAGGTCATCCCTATTCTCCAATCTAGGATGTTTCTTTTTCAATTTTTCGTGCATACACTCAATTTCTCCACAATACAAAGTTGCTGTTATTGTTTTCCCTTGAGGAAAGAATAAATAATGAATAACTCATTTGAAACACCACCATTATTTTTTTAGGGTGAAAATCATCCCCATTCTTTTTGTGTTCTTTAGGTAAGGGGTAAACTCCACCCAGTCAGTTTCTTCCCCAGAACTTTTGCATTCTGGAACGGACTCGCGAGAGGATGCTTCCCTGTCCACTACAATCTTGACCTCTTCAAACAGAAGGTCAACCGTTATCCATCCTACATATCCTCACAATATGCAATCATTGTTCTCTCCCTATATGCCCTTAAAACATCCCTGTTCAGTAACCCTCTACCATGAGTGGTACTTAGGCCTTGTATTAAGCGAACAATAATAAAAAAAAAAGAATTAAAATGTTTCGTGAAGTCAGAATGTTCATGTGTTAAACAAAAAAAAAATTTGTATCATATATGAATTTAATACATAATTGTATTTACCAACTCTTAGCGGATTCAGTGAGGATTGAACTCTCAACCCCGAACGCACGTGTGGTCTAGAGCTCAATCGAGACCCCAAATTGAACTCGGAACATTGCTAAAGATCCTGGAAAAATCTTCTTCTACTGCCATCGTCTATCTTTACAAGAGTCAGACCAGAGCAAGAACGGGGACTTGCTGCCATACCTGGGCTAGTGCTGTCCATTTTTCACTGTCCAGGCTTGACAGAATTCAAAAGGAATTACGCGGCGTTGTAAGTGATGAATTCTTCTCCACTTTTCAACCCTTATCCCACAGATGAAGCGTTGCAAACCTCTCACTCTATCACGATTACTGTGGCAGATGTTTAAACGAGTTACATTCCTTCGCCCCCCCCCCAGCACAGACTTTCATGACTCGAACCCATCATGCCATGTTCACATTGGCAAATAATCCTTATTCTCTTCGTGTTCCTTTGGTATGGAGTAAGTTCCATTCAGACAACTTAGTGAGGATAGTGGCCACACTACAATATTGGCCTTTTAATGTCCAGTGTCAATTGATATCTATGTTACACATCCTCATAACAATATGTACATCTTACTTTTTACTTTCTAATCTCTTACAACAATCTGACTCAGTAACACTGCCTTGAGTGGCTCTTGGATCCTGTATTTGGTGAAGATACCAGATAAATTATTCTTGTGGTATTTTTTTCGAAAAAAAAGCATAATCACACTTACTTGTTCTAAATCACGATTCTGGAACTGTAAAAAATATGAAATAAAAAGGATTAAATTCTGACAATTCAGAAAAATAAAAATAATTGCAAAAATAAGACAAAAGAAAAGAAAAAGAAAAAAGAAAAGAAGGACCAGAGAAAGAAAGAAAGAAAGAAAGAAAGAAAGAAAGAAAGAACAAGGAAAATAGTAAGAGCAGGTGAAGGGGGCCGAGGAAGAGAAATGTTGAATGAAGAAGGGATTCGATGAACATAGTAAAGAAGAAGAAGAGGAACAACAACAGCAATAATAATAATATTTTTTTACAGAAAGGTTCACTCTGTACAAGGCCGGGGGACCACTCGAGGTATAAGGTTACGTTAAGAGGTAGTTTATATAGATAGGAGGGGAAGATAATGGTTGACTTTAGACTTGAGCAGGTTAAGATTGTAGTGATCAGGGAAACATCCTGTTGCGAGTTGGTTCCACAGGGCAGTGGTTCGTGAGAAGAAGCTGTTTGAGGGTAACTTACTTCACACCAATGGTTTGCTACTTAAGTGTCATGGCGGGCCCTAGCCGTGAAGGTTAGACCTGGTGGAACAAGGGAATGTAGTTCGTCCGTTCAATTTCCATGGTAGTAGCGAGAGAGCAGGGAAAGAGAGGTTGAAGTGTGGAAAATAATTCTTCTCCAACAAGGACTTGGAGACGTTTTTGAACTCAATCAAGGCGGAAAGGATAGGACTGGGCAGCTCCCGCCAAAATATGGCGACAGTAATTTTCGGATTGATCAGGGTCTTATAAAAGTAGAGGATAGCATGGGCATATTTGTAACTATGTGTCAACTTGCTATGTTAAGTATATAATTGCAACACACTGTATCTTAAGCTAATAATTGCATGTGTGCAAATGAAATCCACCTATCACCAGACATGCGTCTTATGACTTAAACAAATAAAACCTTATTTGAAATACAATTGCCACAGGAAGAATCGTAACACTAACTACAACAGCATTAAGTATTACTCTTTACAAGTATTACAATTCCTACTTACCAATATATTTTTTGGTATGCCGCCGAGACTGTGGTACAGGTCCCTGCTTTCAATTTTTTTAATGAGCTCACTCGTTTCACGGAGATCATAATATACTGCATCAGTTAATTCATAGGTTAGTCTGCAAATTCAAAGGAATTTATTAATTGGAATGAAAGATTTCTTCAATAAAAATACTTATAATCAAGACTGTAATTTTTCTTTTCTTACTGAATTTGTCGGTTAGTAATAAATTTTTAAATTATTCACTATACCGTCAAACTGGATTAAACGTTTTGAAATCAGGTAGAAGAAAGCGTTTGGTCTATTCAGCTGCTGTCTAAATAAAGTGTTGTAAAAATTTGGAATACTCAAATTTGTAAAACGATAGAATTATGTTGCATTTCGTGCCGTCTCTGGATCACCACTCTACAGCATAAAGGATTAAACGAAAAGGACGATTTCTTTTTCTTACTTGTTTTTATTAGAAGAGAGAGTCAGACGTGGCAGCTTGGATTCTAAGAGGAGTGGGAGGAATGACGTTACTTGAACGCATGTCTCTCGTTGTCGTGTGGTCTTAGCCCATCTCTTGAATCTTGGTGTGGGAAGCATATCGTCGCTTCAAAATTCAAAGTTCTGTTGAATTCGCACCGTTTAGAACATATAAAAAATCCAGTCAAAGGAATAAGCGTTTGAGTTGTATGTCTGTTGTCGAAGTAAATAATAATAAACAAATGGAACGGTCAATAGACAATTCTAGGGTATCACGTCTTTACCTTAAAACAGATCGTGAATTTTTTCATTTTCTTTAATATTTCTTGAATATTCAGACCAGTAGACGAAAATAAATAAATATAGTGTTTAATAAATAAATGGGACCTCTACTAAAATATTGCTATCCACTAAAAATAATGTTTAAGTAATAACCTCCCCCACACCCACAAACCACATCACTTGAGGACTACCAACAGCAGCAACAACTAAAATGGACAGCAGATGTAACTCGAAGAGAAAACAATGACAGAGTGAAAATGTTAACATTCCACACCACTTCAAATAAAAGGTTAGGAAGGAAACCCCCTCAATACTGGCAAGAGCGATAAAGATACTGGACTTCAGAAACCTGTTTTTCCTATAAAAAAAAAAAATTAAAAAAAAGAATTATGAGAAAATTTCTATAAAAACAGTACTCGCTGCTCGGTCAGTGAATGCCAAAAGTTTTCTTGTAGGGAAATGGTTAATATTACCATTTCTGCCAAGTCTAGAGGATGCAGTCTAGCCTGCAAGTTAACACAGAGCTTTGATAAACAGTTTTCCAAGGACATCTGTGTTGAAGTGAACACCGATACCAGTTATCGCGGTAAATGGTATCGGCTTACCAATACCATTTACCGCGCCAGTAGCAGTTGCATTACCCTTACATCCCATCAACAGAATAGAGATATTTAAAATACTCACTTTTTATTTGCTTGTTTTACAGCATCAGCAAACCTAAAAATTTGAAAGAGACATTTTTAAATTTTTTACATGAATTATTTTTACAAAATTTTTAGATACTGATCTTTTTTTGTTGTTCTTCGAAATATAAATTAATTGCATTTCTTTGTATTTTATTAAAAAAGTAAATGATTTTTAGGATTACCTCATTTTATCACAACTAAATACAGTTTTAATTACACCAAGTGTTTTGCTGATAGGTTGTCAGCCCGACAAGAACTATGAGTACATCAGACAATATATTTTTGGAGATGGAATAAAGAATTGTTCACGTGTAGCAAACATATATGCCTGAACTACATATCTAGGAAATGCAATGTCCATCTTCTGCCGTCTTAATTTTTGTTCATTTATTGTTCTCTCTCCTTAATACCATTTCCCATATTTTCTAACACTTAGTAACCCCTTGCATCTTAGTGATTTTACTGTCTTGCTTGGGGTGAAATGATTAAAAAACGACGTAATAAAACAAGCAACCAGACAGAATGAAACAGGGAACAAACTCAGACTCTTATTCTCTCTCTAACCAAAATCGAAAACTTTACATTCTAGAAAGCTTCTTCAGCTCCCTAGCGAGACTAGTATTTTTTTTAAACTTCAAAGAATCGTAAAAGACTCTCTGAAGTCCGCTTTTGTATCGCGTGCAATAGAAACATCAATAATTTGACACTTGTTTGTATTATGTATTTCTATAAGGCCTGGTTTGAATATTATTCGTTTGGACAGGGAAAACCCATATTGTGACTGTCTTTTTTTACCCCTGTTTCTGTCTGATATTATTACCATTTCTGAAATTCGTTTTCTCGCAGTATTGCATATGGTGCTAAGCGCAACATTCTAACAGATGTTTTTAATGATCTTAATTAGGAACGATACTGGCTCAAATCCCATTCATATTCGTTATGAAATACATTCAGTAGGTCAGTTCCAATTTATCTTTCCACGACAACGCACTAGATGACCAGAGCATGGCAGCTGATCTCTCAGTCAGGCTGACTTGTAGTGTACAATACTTTCAAAACAAGCTAGTAACGTTTCATCACATAGCAGGCCCTGAATTTTCTCTTATCTGGTTGATAGCCTGAGGCGGGGGGGGGTAACTGGTTTGTAATATTCAATAACTCAAAAATCAAGATCGTAACGTTTCTCTAATCACATAGCAGGCCCTGAATTCGTAAAAGATTCTTCGAAAATTCTTTGAACGTTTCTTCATCACATAACAGACCCTGAATTCGTAAAAGATTCTTCGAAGATTCTTCGAAGATTCTTTGAACGTTTCGTCATCACATAGAAGACCCTGAATTTTCTCTTGTCAGGATGATAGGTTGTATTCTCAATGAGAAACTGGATAAAATGGTCGTTTCCTTGTACCGTACTACGGGATCTTTCTACCATGCTCTATCTTTACAAGAGTCGGATTGTATCAAAAAATGGCGTATCTGGGCTGAAGCTGCCAACCATCACGTTACATTCTAGAAAGCTTCTTTCACAAAATTTTTAGATACTGATCTTTTTTGTTGTTGTTGTTCTTCTTCTTCAAAATATAAATTAATTGCATTTCTTTTTATTTTATTAAAAAAGTAAATGATTTTTATGATTACCTCATTTTATCACAACTCGCTAGCAAGTTTATCCACCCAAGGCCAGATACTACACTTTGATCCCAGACAAAAGTCCTAGCGTGATGACAACTGCCATTTTTCAGACGCACGAAAACTGAATAGGGCAATTCAGTTACCATAAATAAAATAACATCATCTGCTGAATTATTTTTCAAATTATTATTAAGATAAACGTTCATAAGACAGAAATTAGAAAGAAAGAAAGAAAGAAGGAAAATGTTTAACGTCTCTTGACAATACTTCATTAATAATTAATTATTCCGTTTTGATTGCGTAAAAAATGAAAATATATACGAATGAAAGATAGAAAGATGGGAATTTAGAACTTTTTAACGGCTGTTTCAGTGAAATGGGAATGTTTCCAATTTCAAATCTTTTTATTTGTACCCCCTTACTTCTTAAATTAACGACCAACATTCATATTTATGATTGTTATTGCAATATTTTGTTAAAGTTGTTAAGCTCAAATATTTAACGACGCGATAGAGGAATTTCTATGGATATTTTATTGTCATAGAACTTGCCATGAGCATATTAAGATTCATCGGAAAATTCAAATAGGAAAACCGTGACATTTTCACGGGTCTTATTCTTCTTATTATTATTAGCAATATGTTTATATCATTCGAAATATATAAGAATATAGAGAAAATTAAAACTTTGAAAACAGAATATTTAAAGAATGACTTACATTAAGCTGATGCAGAGGACCACACGGTGTTGACAAGCGTGTTTGAAATTCCACCGTCTTAAATGATATATTGCATAAATATGTTCTCTAAGCTGAAAATAATCATGATAAATGATCACGAATTAATTCAATAATAATAATAATAATAGTAATAGTAATAATGCGATCTACTCGACTGTTTTTTATTTTATAATTATATATCAAACAGATAGCAGGTTCAAGAGTCACGAGCCGAAAGTTTTCACTTATAGCCAACAGGAGGAACCTCGTCGTCCTCCTGCGACTAGTGACTTCATAAATCATGACTGTTCTAATACCCTTGTTGGTGAGAAACAGAAGTGTAACAGAGATAACAATAAATTTGTTCTGTCCTGCTATTTCAAATTTTCGACTGGAAAAATATGTGAGAAACATGGATCATGGATGCAGCATTTCCATTTTTAAGAGTTGTCCTTTTTTCAAATTTGGAACTTACTGAGATCATTCAAGAAGTCAGTAATAAAGAAAGATATTTACAAAATAAAGAATTTAAACGTTCAACTTTTACCTGAAAAGAATCCACAAATATTTATCAAGTACACACACAACTACCTAGGTTTCGCCTACGCGGATCGTCAGGCCAAAGAGGTGCTATAAGAACAGAAAATATATAGCCTACAACACAAAAACATGACCATGTGACCAAAAAAATAAAAACAAAAACCGAACAGTAACACAACAAACAAAATAATCTACGAACAGGCTTTAATGAAAAGTGGACACAACAATGAACTAGAATATATTAATATAAATGATGACCATAGAATGCAAAATAAACATAGAACTAGAAGTAGAAATATATTATGATTTAACGCCCCATATAATTCTACGGTGAAAACTAAAATATGCAAAGTAAGTTTGTCTAGCTCTTTAGGTTTACTTTGTTTGCTCTACTTAGCGTACTTTGCTTACTTATTTTTACTTTACTCTTATCGGAGTTTTTTTTCTTTGGACTCTGAACTTAGATTTTAGACGATTATTTTCACCGGAAGTATATGTTCTTGGTTCTTTCTTTTTTTTACCCCTTTTTTACCCTTGGTTATTGGTTTGTTCATTTACAAGCCTAAGGTTGTAGATGAACAATTACACCTAAGGTTTTGCCGGACGAGTATAGCTGCTTATATTTCTAAGATTATTAATGTTATATATATATATATATATATATATATATATAGTTAAAATCAAAATATAGTCAAAGATGTATTCCAAATGAGAGCAGGGTATTAAGAAATAGAAAAAAAAGGCCGTTAGAAACAAGGGAAAGAGTGCTGAAATGTTACGTGATATCTATCATCCTACATGGCAGTGAGTGCTGGACAATCTCCCCAAAGTTGAAGAGACTTGAAGCAATAGAAGGATGCTAAGGATACCAGAGACCGAATATGTGAGCAACGACGAAGTTTTAGAGAAACTGGAAACAAAAAGGAAATTTATATTTAACATCAGGAAGAGACAGTTGAAATTTATAAGGCACTGAGGAAAATCTGATATTCACAGGACAGATTGAAGACAAGAGGGTCTGAGGAAAACAACGCATAACCTAATCTGTGAGCTTGAGTAAGTAGATGGTGGAACAGAAGACAACATTTATTGATTTATTGAAAGTTACAAAGGGCAGAAAGTTGTGGAGAGCCATGATCGCCTCCGTCCTGAGGAAACACGGTACATATTTGCGGTTTATTTATATGGCATTATTTGAAGGAAACATATTTTATAATGTACAATCTTTTTTACGATTATTTCTCAGCTTGTCTGCCTTAAGAAAAATCGTTTTTTTTGTTTTTTTAATTGTTTACTTCGTAAGGTTAGAATTATTAGGTTGGTGCAAAAATAATGACGTAATAATGTCGTTTTTTGACGTTAAAAAATACATCAAAAAACGACATTATTACGTCATTATTTTTGCACCAACCTAATAATTCGTATTTTACTTGTTAATTTTCCAGTTGCGTCATTTAATTCAATGCAGAATGCTTGCGGCTACTATCGGATTAATCTCTATGTCTGTAGTTAGCCTACGACAAGTTAATTTAATTTCTTTAACTTATGGACTAAACCTGATTCAACATGCCCCCCCTAAATGTGTTGAATATCGCTTAAGAAGTTTGGCGTAGGACCTGTAATCTCACCTCGTAAAAACATTAGCTTACTACAGAAATGACAAGAAGATACCCTCAAAATCTGACCGCGTGGTGTAGAGTCGAGCTGCCATCAGTTGATGACATTATGATCGATAGTGACTAAATTCAAAAGGAAGTCACTTTATTGATCATTCAAATCTTCCACGCCCAAACCATTAAAACAATAGCAACATTAAAAGTGAGTCGTCAGTATGAGTCTGGGAGTTTAGCATAAGTTCTAAGTAATGTGACGAGATACAAAATAAAAAAAAAAAGAAATAATAAATAAAAACAATTAATAAATAAGACTAAAACAATAATAAATAAAGACTAAAACGACCCCCACCAAAAAAAAAAAAAAAAAAAAATCAAATCATAAACGCCAATAAACTACAGTAATATGTTAATGTTAGCTAAATCACGGAACTGATCAACTTAATGCTTATGACGAAGGAAAAGTTGTTGCTTTTCATGTTTATAATGAAAACAGAATAACATACAAAAGCAGGAAGCAAGATAAGATTATGGCAGCAATTATCTAAAGGTATGAAATGTTCTGTTAAATTATCTCACTAAATATTACCTGATAGTGAGGTGCTCATCTGCAGAGTTATTTACGAAAATTAGCATAGTCTGGCACAAGGCTAAGTGTGTAGGAGAATTCAAAGAAAGAGCAATTTCAAAACACTGACCGCCTAAAATGGTAAGGTGTACATATGTATAGGTTTTTATCTGAGTTTGTATGTGTGTATATGTGTAGGTAAGTGCGTTTATGTATGCTTGATATTCTGACCGTGTATGTATATGTATTTGCGTCTGTACCCGTCTATGCGTATGTATGTGACGTTAGTAAGTACAGACCTTTAAAGGATAGCAAATATGCATTTTCCCGTCGACTTTAAGGGCCTTGGCGTGGGCGAAAAGCCGTATGTAGTCGAAGTTGGAATTCTGACCAAGATAAAAGGAGTCTCTGGTGAGATAATCCCATTTATCAACATCGATTCCGTTCTCATCATTGGAAACAATCTAGAAAGAAACAATTCAATCAATAAACTAATTATGAAAAAAAAAAAAAATGAAAACTATCAAATGAAAAAGACAATGAAAATCAAGAAATCAATTCTTTACTTTTGCCAAAAAGCGGAAAGAGAAATATTTTCTGTCTGAATTTTTGAGATGACGAATTATTAGCATTATACAGTGATTTATTCACCTGATGGCATCATTATGCTTCTTAAAGTCATTACATGATATATATATATATATATATATATATATATATATATATATATATATTGTGTCTTTCTTCATAATTGATATTAAGTGTTGTTTATTTGTTTTTATTAATAAGGTTTCCATTATTTAAAAAAACATAAGAAACAACACTTAATATCTATTATGAACATGGACACAATATCTTGACCGTGTTTTGAAAATGAAAACATTATATAAATACATGCATACAACAATCTATTTCTTGTTAACAGTTAATATATTTCAACCTTGAAAATGGCTAAATGTATAGCCGAAAATGCTCGGAAAAAAAAAACAATTGGACGATTTTTATATACTTTATCAGCTGAAAAGAAAAAATTATAAGATCACATGAGAAATTGTATAATAAAACTAAATCAAAGCAGCTTGTCTGTCGTATTCAATGAAATGTGAATATATATATATATATGTGTGTGTGTGTGTGTGTGTGTGTGTGTGTGTGTGTGTGTGTGTGTGTGTGTGTGTGAATAAAAATATAAGAGGAAAAACATTTCTTGACCGACGCGTTTCGTCCTCTAAGTGACTTTATGAAATCAAATATTTTGTTGCACGTGTTTATATACAAGAGCAAGGATGTCATTGGTTTATCAAGGCTTTTAAATTTGAGAACGTTCATGAATATTCATCAGGTGGTTTAAAGGTCAGTCAAAACATGTGGAGAACACAAAGTAGCATGGCAAAACAAAAGTAAGCGAGTAATATTCAGGGAATAGATATTTGTTTTTTATTCATGAATTCTTTCTTGAGTTTTGTGATGATGTAGGAACGCATTTTTGGTTGGTGTCTCTGGTGGATATTTCCAGGTTTCAGATACTACGAAAAGTACGATCTCTTATTCCTTCTGGGTAGCGTTTGAATTGGGACAATGACTGATTTGGGCCAATGACTGATTTGGGGTAATGACTGACTTGAGACAATGACTTATTTAAAACAATGACTTTGTTGGGACAATGTCACATTCGGGGCAATGACTGATTTAGGGCATGACTGGTTTAGCACAACGACTTATTTGTAAAAATGGCTGATTTGCCAAAATGAGTTATTTGGGACAACGACGTATTTGAGACAATGACTCATTTGGGACAATGACTCATTTGGGGTAATGAGTGATTTGGGACAACGACGTATTTTAGACAATGACCGATTTGGGACACTGACTTATTTGGGACATTGACTCATTTGGGGCAATGACTGAAGTGGGATAAAACTGATTCTGGACAATAACTGGTTTGGGAATGACTTATTTGAGAAAATGACTGATTTGCCAAAATGAGTTATTCGGTGAAATGACTAATTTGGGACAATGACTAAGTTGGGACAATGACTAATTTGAAGTAATGACTGGTTTGGCACAATGATTTATTTGGGGTAATAACTGATTTCGGAAAATGACTTATTTGGGACAATGACTGATTTGGGACAACGACGTATTTGAGACAATGACTGATTTGGAGCAATGAACGATTTGGGAAAATGACACATTTGAGACAATGACTGATTTGGAACAATGACTCATTTGGGGTAATGACTGATTTGTGTCAAGGAGTGATTTGGGACAAAGATGACTCATTTCGGACATTGACTCATTTGGGGCAATGACTGAAGTGGGGCAAGACTGATTCGGGACAATAATTAGTTTGGGACAATGACTTATTTGAAACAATGGCTGATTTGGAACAATGGCTCATTTGGAGTAATGACTCATTTGAAGTAATGACCGATTTGGTATAATGACTAGTTTGTCACAATGATTTATTTGGGGCAATGACTGAGTTCTTACTGAAACCAAGTAGCGCATTTGATATGTCTTTATACACAATCAAAATGAAATAGTTCATTATTTATGAGGTATTGATAGGAGACTTTAAACACTTCTTTCTTTCTTTCTTTCACTGTAACCTAGCCATTTATTCAACATATTTTGCCTCGTTGCTGTGGTGACCACTCCACTTATTTCTGTTGCATTTGTTGTTCATGGTGACATTCAAAGTAAAATTGTGCAATGGCTTACCGGTTCCTTTTGGACCGGGGGTATTGAGGTTACCGCGTCCTTTCTCTCAGAAGTTCCGCCGTTGACAAACCATTGACCTCTGAGGCGCAGCTCCTGTGCCAAGCGTTCATCACTCATTCGCCAGCCTAGTATTGAACTCACACTCTTTTGGTCCCGCCAGTGGATCTAACTAACGCCTCCAATACCCGGTTAAGGCAGTGGAGAACTTGCAGAGGTGAATTAACAGGCGATAACTGATAACTGACGTCCATTAGACATGGCACGTGGAACTAGAACAGTCTACCCCAGAGAGCGAAATAAAGGGTTCAGGTCGAGATTCCAACCACCTGAAGAAGGCCGGAGTGTACAACGACCGAAACGTTATGATAAATATGGCAACAATGATGAGGACGATAGTCCGAACAATGTAAATAATGTACATAATACCTTATCTCAGAAATATAGAAAAATCAACTAAAAGCTTATAATTAGACGCTTAATAGTTGTAACAATTTTTATATTATATAAATACGGCTTACTATTGGGTATTTAATATTTTATAAGATTCTTTATACTGACCTGGAACATGAATTCTTTGTTCTGGTATTTTGCTATGGTATCTGGATACTGAAAATACATTTTCAAAAAATGTTCTTTAATGTAAACAAATCGTTTGAATCCTGAAGAAAAAGAAGACTGATAAAGTGTTATGATATTAAATATATTATATTCGGATTTATGAGTATAAAAGTGTCTGGCTTTAATTACAACATACTTGACAGCATTGTAACATTTCAACCGTCAATAGCAGACAAATGAAGAAATAATTCATTAAGGAACGAAGACATTTCTCAGAAACCAACAACAGAAAAGAGTTCATGAAAATAACCAAAGAAGCAAGAAACATTTGAAACATGTTACAACTAAAGAAAACAACACACTCTTGTTATTTGCAAGAAGTGCGCATACCGTATTTTCTTGTGTATAATACGACATGAGTATAATACGACACCGTGTTTCTGAAGTTAAAAACGGAATAAAAAGCAACTTTGGGCATAATACGACTCCGTGTTTATATGCCGTATCACTTCAGATCATGTCCACTCCATCAATTTCCTGTCTTTTTTAACTTTTAATAACTTTTTGCTTTTTGTTATCACTTCTGAACCCTGTTCCACCAACCATTTACTCAAGTAGTCGCTCTTGCATTCTGTCATGTGAGTATCAAATTTTCGAAGCCCACTTGCCTCATAATGTGCCCTGGAAATTTCAACTGTTTATTCTTGATGCTAATTATAAGCGTCCGTTTTGTTTTAATTTTCCTTAAACCTTCGTCGTTGGCCACATGTTCGGTCCATGGTATTCTCAGCAGCCTTCTGTAGAACCACATTTCAGTTGCTTCAGGTAACTTCACCTGTTAGGTGATTGTCCAGCATTCACTACCGTATAGGAGGACTTAACATAACACACATAACAGTTCAGTAATCTTTTCTTTGTTTCTAACAAAATTTTTCTGTTTCTTAATACTTTGCCTATCTTTTGGAAAGCATTTTTCGCTATGCCAATGAGTCTTCGGATTTCAGTGTCGTAATTTCCATCTTCCCAGAAATTATTGTACTAGCTTGATTTTGGTATCTCCAATTTGTAATTCGCATGCTGAGTTCTTCCTTTTGCTGATAGCCATTCTTCTGTCTTCTTGCAATTAATGTTTAGTCCTTTCTTCTCGTTTCCCTTCATTACCTTTTGTTGGAGGTCTTGTGAATCCATTTCTATTTCTACCACAAACACTGTAATACTTGCATACCTTATGTTTTTAAGACTGTGGCTGCCAGTGATGAACCCTTGTAAGTGTAGTAAAAAATGGTGATGAGAGGTGGGGTCAAAAAGTGCAGTGCGGTGCTCGCCGGTAGGTCAGCTATTTTTTTCTTCTTCTTCTTCGGTCGCCTCAAAGTAATGGATTGCGTGGCTCCCATTCTCAGCCGTTACACTGGGCAGTTGTGAAACAGACACCAGCTCAGCCGCGCCTACTTCGACTTGCTCTTTGTCTGTCTGTCTGTCAATCCGTACGTCTAGCTCTATTGCACGCAGTCTGCCAAATGACTTCAGTTCTCTCGTGCTGCTGGCATCCCGCTTTTTATACTATTCCCATACGGCCAAAATTTGCATGTGTGCAAATATTGTCTCGTTTTGGACGAGATAGGCGTGCATAAATTGTGTCTTCAATAGCGGCCATATTTCTTTTTATCATCACTTTGCAGGCAAGATACGTTCGCGCTCGTCTCGAATTCTAAGGTATGTCATGTCTTTCGTCACAGTAAGACTTTTAATTCTCATAGAATCGCTTCACTTTATAGGTTTAATAAGTCCGGTGAGAGGACACATCCTTGTCTTACACGCCTTTCTGTTTTTGTATATTTACTGAATTCGTTTTCCATCCATATGCAGACGGATTGCTTCTATTAGGTTGGTGCAAAATAATGTCGTTTTCTCACATAGTAACATATGTGAGAAAACGACATTATTTTGCACCAGACTAATAGTATAGTTTCTGAATTATTCTAATATACTTGCCAAATACGTCATGTTTACTAAAGCGTCCCAAAAGTTCTTTGTGACGTACTTTCTCTAACGCTTTTGCATTGGTACTTCCACTCAGTTTAGATACCTTGGTTTAAAATGAAATTTTAAAAATGAAAAAGCATTCTTGAAGCTTTCTTTTTAGCTTTAATTGAAATTTAAATGATTAACTACTCTGCTGCATTTCAAATAGAAATTATTTTGATTAGAATCTCAACTTTTTGCTCGCTTTCAGAAACCGTTTAAATTCAGCCATTTTTGACACATTTGTAAAAAAAAATGTTAATAATCGGTTTTCAAAATCTTCCAAGAATAAAATATACTTTTCTGAAACTCTATTTGAGAAATATTAGCTGATTTAACGTATAATTAATCTAATTTGAAAAAACATATTATTTACTTTATGTTTAAAATAACAAAGAAATGGATTTTTAAAACAAACAGTAACGCAATTAAGTGCTTGTCAACATCTTGTAAATAACTTGACGAGATGTTGACATTTTATTATTGTTCTGATGAGACCTTATCTGATAAAACATAATTTTAGAAAATGACGGTGGACGCTTTTTTGTATAATTTTAAGTTCTCAGAAATCTTAAAAATGTTGGGAAATGTTCACCGTAATCTAATTTTAGGAATGTTGAAATTAAATTTACTATAGTCATCGCTCTCATTTTCTGATTATGTCGTGTATGGTCGACCATACTTTCAAACAGGGACACGTTACGTATATATATAAAAAAAATTAATATTTTTTAAAATATTGGGCGTAAACGACTTTTAATGGGATTTTCAATTTTTGATTCGTAAATATAGTTTTCAATTAATAACAATATCACCTAACTGGATTGAAGTTATGCAGAATTGTAAACGATTTATAATATTATAAATTATTATAATTAAAATTTTTAAAAATGAAAACAATTCTTGTAAAAATTCATTATTCATCGATTTTTTTTTCTCAAGACAATAGTACTCTTAATTAATCTTATTTATAAAAGCAATTAAAAGCTTTTCTAATGAAATAAAGTCATAGTTTTATTGCATTTTTTATTTTACAATTCAGAACAGATTTCCGGTAACTGAGGGAACTGTTTTCCAAAAAAAAAAAAAAAAAATAATAATTTGCATTCTCCAAGGAGTCCTGCTTTTAACTAATAAAAACAAATTTTGAGATTGAAATTTGTTTTCTCGAAATTTCATGAAATTAAGTAGGTGGGTGGTAACATATGTAAAAAAAATATATATTTTACCAAGATTTTCTAAAGGAAAAAATTTCAATCATTAGTGAATAAGTCCTAAAAGTTTCATTAAAATCAATTATTTGATTTTTGCGAGAATTTCCAAATCAATGTGTTTTTAACCTGAAAAAAGGTACTAAAACACTAATCGTAAACAATAATATGCTGAATGTTTTATATGCTGTCTCTCAAAAGACAGAAAAGAACGTGATTATCATATAAAAAAATAATGACTTACTTTTTCAGGGAGAATCATCGCTTTCACAATCTCACGTTCTTCCTCATTGATACATTCTCCCTGAAAATGAAGAAAGTAAACAAAGGCTGATAACTCTGGTATAACAAAAGAAATCATCAAAAATCAACCCATACAAAAGCTCTTCAACAGGCGTTTTCTTAGCAATAATCTTGTTGAATTATTCATTTCTCAGATGGTCTTATGCCTTAGAAGACTTTTATTACTATTAACGCTTTGTCGCTCTGTCTGAATAATTTATATTACTACTGCTTACCAAGTAAGGCTTTAAGTTTTAATTATAATGATTACAGCGTTTTATGTTATTCTTATAAGAAGCTAACAAAGCCTTGAGAACCCTGCGGGTATTTAAACAAAGAAAACTTTCTTTAAAAAAGAAAAGAAGACTTTATCAAAAAATATGAAATTCAACCAGTGCAATAGCTCCCCGGCTTACAAATTCCTTTTTATTTGTTCGTAAGTCGAAATGTTCTTAAACACATCTTAAAGATATATGGAATATTACTGTACGAGAGGCTAGTGAAAAAAAAATCTTATGTATGTCCTGTCTCTTCAGGATCGGACCAGTCATGGCTCTCTACGCCCCTTTGATCAAAGGAACATTTTTTTAGAATCCCTTCTTAGTCGAATTGCCAATTATACAGCACCCCTTCATATTTCATTTATTCTTGACACATTCTAACACCAATTCGGCCCGATGGCATTTCCAGAAATCTAACCATATGAGTCCAAAAAGCATTATTTGTTTTGGAAATCCTTCTTGGTTAAGTTGAAAAAATTTCAGCATGCCTTCGAATTTCGTTCTTTTCTTCCATTACCTTGCTTGCTTTTACTGATGCTGCTTGAAGAAAACTCAAATTTAAATGTATTTATTCAAATAACTTCTCTTTTTTTTCTGTTTTAAAAATTATTTTATAAATATGTGTACATTGCTTCATTAACGCCTACATTGAACAACAACAACAAAAAAACATTGATTTATTTGTTTCTAACATGTTCTTACGCCTTATCAATCACTTATTCCCTTTGAAGCTTTGCCGCACAGTCTGAATCATTTACATTACTACTGCTTACCAAGTAAGAGTCTGAGTTCTAATCTACATATAAAATTCTGGGAATTACGTTAGCCCGTCCCTCTAAAATAGACATACTTTTACCCATTTAAACCAATTTTGAGGAAAAATGCAAACAGGTAAAGGGGTACAATGCGTGGCTTAGTCCAATAAATTTTCATTAATTTTTTGGAAAAATTAAAAGTTTTATCATTTGACATACAAAATACTCCCACTATTTTAAAAACAATTTAATGATTAAAATAACAAATACTTATTTAATAAAAATGCAATATTGTTTTTTGCATATCTTTTCTTTTAGTTTTAATATACAAAATCCAGATTCCCGTTTGTGCTGCGTTTGAGAGAACTATAAACAACTCACAAGACCAAACGCTTCAAAAAGTTGGAATTTGACTCCAGAAAGAAATATTTACGCATGGCCAGTTGTATGTTGCATGCTCAGGAGTAAGAAATCCTAAAAAAAGTTATTCTTCGTTGTTAAAAAGGAAAAAAGGAAATTTTCTTAGTATTGTTTACCATGAAGTCCTATAAAATTAGATTAAAGAAATTATTAAACCACAAAGTAGGGTTTTTATCAAAGTATTTTTCCAAATAAATCAGCTTATCCAAATCTAATCAATTGGTTTGCTAAATGCTAAATGCGGAGTTTGCAAATCTTGACTAAAAATGTTAACGATAGCTTCAACAATGCTAAATATTGTGAGGATTTCAACGCACGTCAGCGTATTATATTACTGTAGTAAAATGTTAACAATGTCTTAATACCTTTGTGGATACTTAACGAAGGGAGTATTTCTTTTTAAAAGGCTAAGCTAAACACTGATATTATATTTCCACATTAAATCTATTTGTGTAATGACGATTAGGTTAATGCCATATAACGTTGAAACACCGGATTTCGTAAGTTAAGCAACATCGAGTCTGGCTACTACCTATATGGATGACCGCTTACTAGGCGCTGTAAACATGGGTGTGCGTGGCCTGTAATAGATAACAGCTCCAGAATTGGAGATCGGAGAGCCGAGTTCCAGTTGGGTTCTTCATATTCAATCATGCACAAATACCCTTGGGAAAGGTGTGAATCCACATCTTCTTCCTCCATTTATAGGTTAATTTATCGAACTTATAACAGTAAATCATTATTATCTTCAAAACATTCCTTTAATCTAAAAGTATTTTCTGGCTTTAAATAACCTGCAAAGGCCGTAAAAACAAAACATTCAATCCCACTATTTTCCCTGGCATTGAGTGGAGTCCACTGTTGTCGGTTTTTTTTAATCTCTCTCTCACACGGTGAGACAACACCCAGCTGCTTACTTACAGTAAAGTCACTCGTATTCTGTTGTCAACCTAAATTTAGAGTTAAATTTTAGGTATGCCTTTCTTTGTTATCATGATCTATGATTCTACCAAGTGATTTGTTGGATTTGCAATATTGTCATTTTAGATTCCTTTTTTGTTACATTGGGGTCTTTTCGGTTTACTGATGTTTATTATCCACCCCCCACACACACAAAAAAATTAATACAAAAAAGAAAATTTCTGGCTTTAAATATACCGCAAAACACAAACCAATCAATCAACAAATAACTACTAATAATAAACGTGACTCTACAGACAACAAATGCATTGTGTTTTCAGCATGATCCTGAGCAGTTACAGGTGTTATGTAGAAAGACGACCAACTTTTTCTCCCCTAATTGTTGAACATGGACTCGTCCATCCGCTTTGAGTAGAACGTCTGTTCAGAGGAATGTCGTCGCTAAGTGGATCGTAATGCGCATCGTTTGTGTCACACGTATAGACGCACTGAATTATGATATTCTCTATAACTGTATTATTAATCCATGTCCCACATGTGATTCAACCTGTTTTTCATCAACCTTTTTGGTCCAATGTTCCCTGACAGTATTATTAGTAAGAACTAAAAGCGTTATATGAATGTTATAACAACAGGAAAGACATCGACTGCACGACGATTTAACTTCCGAATGATGTTGACGTTAAAGATTTTGTAAGGAGGAAAAAAATCTGACAAAAAAAAAATAAAGACACGAGAGAGGAATTGAGTTAAACAAATATATTAACAGAAACAGTTATACAAACATTTACAAACGAGAGTGTTACAACAAGAATGTTCGGTCTGACTGTCAGAGCAGACTGCTGGAAAATTCCCTCTCAAAAAAGGCAGTACCTGCTCCTATTTATAGCTGGGAGAGTTCATGCGTGTGTGAGTAAATTACCATAACAATGTTTTATAAGAATTGACGAAGAATTTTATTTGTTAAAAAAGAATGTTTTGGGGGGATCTTCTTTTTTTTTATTTGGCATTAATATTTAATTAAATCAGGTAATTTTTAAATTTAAAAAAATCCTATGAACATTAAACCTGGAATTTTTAAAAAAGATTTTTGATTTTGATTGTTATTGTTTCTTTTTTCATTTCGCAATATGAAAAGTAAACTGTTAGATTTCACGCACACGTGCACCTACACGCACACACACAAACACTTCCAAACATATTTACACACACACACACACACACACATATATATATATATATATATATATATATATATATATAGAGAGAGAGAGAGAGAGAGAGAGAGAGAGAAACGTTCATTCCGGGTATGATGATAAACTACATCTGACAGCAAGGCTCCTGACTGGGAGGTTTTGAGGAGCGTGAAACAACCTCTTAACTGCTGTTGTTTTCAGCTCTACCTCAATCCAGGGTGGTAGCACCTGTTAAGGTTTCAGCTATGGGTAAATAGTGAATTCCAAAACTGGGGTCAAAAACATTAAGAAAGTGTAAAAATACATTTTTGTATTAATAGTAAGAATATGGGCAAAATGTTTTCATAGTAGAATGTTACCACCAATACGTTATTGGAAAAGGAAGATAAAAATTACCAGCAATAAATGTTTGGAAAAAATTACCAAAGCTCCCCCCAAAATTAAATTTTTGCATTAAATGACCCATAAGGATATATGCCGTTAACCAAACCAAACCGAAAGAAACGTGTACAAAGCAATTACACAATGGTTCGTCTACGAAACTCCGGAGTAGAGGTGCTGAATTTAATATCAATCGGCTAAATGATTAATCATATATATATATATAGGTGCGGTAGAAATACCTCCGACGTATACCTCCCAGAAATTCATCCCATATAATGGTAAACATTAGTGGTAATGGTGTTTTCATCTAGCTAACGACTTACCATAATGTGAGAGGTGTTTCTAAGAGCTATATATGCAAAGTATTTCAGCCCCATCATTCATATATATATATATATATATATATATATATATATATATATATATATATATTTCAATATACATATATATATATATATATATATATATACATATATATATATATATATATATATATATATATATATATATATATATATATATATATATATATTTGTATATTTTTGTGTGTGTGTTAAACATTTCACCTCAAGTAAGGCGATATCGCCACTAAAACGCAAAGTGTTAATAGGAGTGAAAGAGAATGAAAAAACTTTAGGAGAAGGAACCGGAAACCCAATCCTAAACAGGAAATTTTATACCATTTTATACCAAGACCTTATACCAATTTAGATCAAATTTTAGGCCATTTTAAACCACAATTTTATGCAGTTTCAGATCACACTTTATAAAATTTTAGACCAAAATTTTATACAATTTTGGACTAAATTTTATACCATTTTAGACCAAAATTTTATACCATGTTAAACCAAAATTTAATATTATCTTAAACCAAATTTTATACCATTTTATACTAAATGAATATCATTGCATTTTGTCAGATCTAAGCGATATTTGTATCGACTATTTGAAAATTCCTGACATACATGTATTTTTTAAAAACTAAAAAAATCATACTTACAATCCATTGATATTTACACACCCTGTCAAAGAACTGTATGGACATTTCTTCATGCTGGAATGCAAAAAGAGTTATTGATTGTTTTGGTTATCAGAGGAATTTTTAATCGGATTTTATGGGAAACAGGCTGCAGAAAGATAAAATTATGGCCCCCACCTTGACGCTAGAAAAATCAAATTTTTAACCAAAATTTTGAAAGTACTTAAAGGAATTAAAAAAATTAATTTTTACATAAAAATTACTTTTCGTTTTAATACTCAAGAAGGCACAAAGAGTTGCTCAGTTGGATATTAGTTTCAGTTATGCTAATGGCACATATAAAAAGGTTCTCTGTGGTGATTAAATGAAAGCAGTTTTGGTTTGGGAGGCGTTAAATTTGCAAGCCATTTCTTGCCCAATTAACCATTGATTGTATGTTCTTTTTGAAAGCAGTTAATGGTTATACTTTGTTGGACCTGTCGGACTTGCTGCTAAAGCAAATGTAAATAGTTGTGTCTTTTGCATAAATACCTTGTAGGGGATTGAGTATTACTTCTTTAAACTTTGATAGCTTCAATAAATAAATTCATCATATCAAATAATATTATCTCAAAGGGATGTTAGAATCCTCCAAGCTAAATTAATTTATTTCAGTTCAATCTTTTACACCATTCACAGCTTACCTTGACTTCTGCTGCAAGTCTAATTTCAAAATCATGTGAAAATGGTCCGTGTCCTATGAACAAAAAGAAAAAAAGAAAAGAAAAAAAGAAAAATTTAATCTTTTCACACTTGTTAACACAGGGTGAACCACCCAAAAAACGGGAATTTTTGAGTGCGTATTGCCAGACATGAGCAAGTGGCAACACTGCGAGACAGTGACCTTGAGCAAATAAACATTTCATCATTTAGAATTCAAGATGAAATTCACAGTATCCCAGCTGACATGATGCAGCAGTCAATGAGGAATCTCAACAGCAGATTTCAAGAATGCATTCGTACAGGGGACGCCATCTACAGGACGTGATTTTAAAAAAATGAAAATTCCATCATTGTTTCCTAAATGGCATGTTTTAAGGTTTCAATTACTATGAATAAAATATTTTTCTTCCATCCCTCTTGGTTTTATTGGATTGTTAAAAATTTCCCGTTTTTTTTGGGGGGGTCACCCTGTACAATATGAGTTTAAATTGAATACAGACATTTGTAACCAACAGGTAAGTCACCGGGAAAACTCAAGGAATAAGAAGTGAAAAAATTAAGATTTTTATTCAGATTAAGAGTGTTGAAGAACAGTTTAGTTTGACACAAATCCAGAATAGAGTAGCATCAGGTTAAGATAGTGCTAAAGAAGATCGGTGCTAGGGCCTCTTGCCCCTCACTGAATCAATGATACGAGGCCTTTCTCGGCTACATCTCAATTGTCATAAGTTAGTATTCATATAAGATATAAATTTTATTGTAACCTAATTATGTACAATAATGGATCATATTCAATATAGGTTAACAATTCAACTCGAAAAATTGAAAATAAAACAATGTAACTAAATACAAATTAAAGACATGCTATAATAGACAATTCCATCTTAAATAAATCAACACAATTTAGCTTCTTAAAAAGTTGAATAATTTTAACACATTCAACACTATGGAATAAAATAGTAAAATGTATATGTTGTGTTTTTTCGAGACTCAGCATCAGGAAAAGAAATTCATGGATTTGAACAGAAAAATATCTCAGTATGATGTCAAAATTTTTCATCTATTAATAGTTGCACTTAGTTTAATTTGCAATGTATATAAATATAGGTAGTAAAAAAAAACAAATGATGCTAAAATACCGAGGTTTACAAAGTACAGCTTGGGACTCCCAATCAGGATTGCTTACCCCAGTCAGGGTTTTCGGGGGTAGTACGCAACTGACCTGCATACGGCGACCAGCTCAATCCGAAGCCTTGACCATCGAGTCCATTATTTCAGTGTAGATGACTACAATAGCCCTGGTGTTCTGAAGAAAGCAAAACCGGCGACACGAACCTCACTGTTTTCGGCCCGAGGATAACGTGCGCATTGCCATGGATATATCGGTGGCAACAGCTAAAAACAATTTGCCCACCTGCCCATTATTCATACAACTGACTGTCGCCTAGTTACTTTGGATGTCGACAAGTGCTAACAAGTACTGCTTGCTTTTTTATTTCCTGTCCCAGACTTCAAACTGCTGTTATTGGGCAAGATATATCTGGTAAAATTTCACACATGCCACGTAACATTAGTTTAGGTAATATAATGTATAAGCAGTTGAATCCTTCATATATACTAGTGCTTTTTTGGGTTATTGTTTTTATATATCACAACTTACCATAACATCAGAATTCTTCATTAGTAAAAAGGGTAAATCCGATTAACTAATTATTCATACAAGCACCAAATATCATGCAATTTATTCAGTATCACATCTGGTAGCATAAAAAATAAATCGAATCAAATGCGACACTAAGATCCGAAGAGGCATTGGGATGGCAAAAGACTCATTTCAAAAGCTAAGCAGTGGATTACAAGACAGGAAAGTTTCGTTTGAAACAAAGAAAAGAGTACTGAACTGTTACGTGATATCTGTCCTCCTGTATGGCAGCGAATGATGGACAATCTCCTCAAAGATGAAGAAGGGAATCGAAGCAACAGAAACAAAGAAAGAATACTAAACTGTTACGTGATATCTGTCCTCCTGTATAGCAGTGAATGCTGGACAATCTCCTCAAAGATGAAGAAGAGACTTGAGGCAGCAGAAACAAAGAAAGTATACTAAACTGTTACGTGATATCTGTCCTCTTCTATGGCAGCGAATGATGGACAATCTCCTCAAAGATGAAGAAGAGACTTGAGGCAAGAGGAAACAAAGAAAGCGTACTAAACTGTTACGTGATATCTGTCCTCCTGTATGGCAGCGAATGATGGACAATCTCCTCAAAGATGAAGAAGGGACTTATAGCAACAGAAACAAAGAATACTAAACTGTTACATGATATATGTCCTCCTGTATGGCAGCGAATGATGGACAATCTCCTCAAAGATTAAGAAGAGACTTGAGGCAGCAGAAACAAAGAAAGTATACTAAACTGTTACGTGATATCTGTCCTCTTGTATGGCACCGAATGATGGACAATCTCCTCAAAGATGAAGAAGAGACTTGAGGCAACAGAAACAAAGAAAGTATACTAAACTGTTACATGATATCTGTCCTCCTGTATGGCAGGGAATTATGGACAATCTCCTCAAAGATGAAGAAGAGACTTGAGGCAAGAGGAAACAAAGAAAGCGTACTAAACTGTTACGTGATATCTGTCCTCTTGTATAGCAGCGAATGATGGACAATCTCCTCAAAGATGAAGAAGGGAATCGAAGCAACAAAAACAAAGAAAGAATACTAAACTGTTACGTGATATCTGTCCTCTTGTATAGCAGCGAATGATGGACAATCTCCTCAAAGATGAAGAAGGGAATCGAAGCAACAGAAATGTGTTTATATAAAAGGATACTAAGGATATCATGGCCGATCATGCAAGCAACGACGAGAATTGGGAGAAATGGAAACAAAGAGGAAACTTATATTTAAGATCAGGAAGAGGCAGTTGAAATTCCAGGGACACGTAATGAGGAATGAGGGCTTGAAAATTCTTATACTAATATGATAGATAGAGAGAAAGTGAGACAGGGGAAAGCAACGCGTGACATAATGCGCTTGAGCAAGTGAGTGGTAGAACAGGCTTTGGGAGAAATAACAAAAAGACGAAATTTATTAAGAACTACAAGGGACAGGAGAGAGTGGAGGGCCACGGTCGCCTACGTCCTGAACTGGCACAGCACACAAAAGAAGAAGAAATTTTGTTTACTTACCAAGATCGTGGCAAAGGCCCGCAACCTCAGCACATTTGATCCAGCTTTCTTTTTCCGCTTCATTGTAATCGAGTGGTTTTAACAACTGATGAGCCATTTTCCCAGCCAAGTTCGAAACGCTGTTTTAAAGAAAGAAGTCAGATGAGATTTTAGCCAAACATTGCCGGGTTTACCTTAACTGCTTCAGTTTAGTAAATAAATTTAGGCTTCTTTTTTTAAGAAAATTATAAAGAACGTTTTTTTGTTGTATTTTTATGCTAGAATTTAATCACCAGAAAATCTGTTTCCCAACATTCTTTGATCAAATTATAATTTTATAGACGTCAACAGCATGCTGTGGACTCTGGTGTTGTGCATTATGCAGTGTATTCAAGTTTCAAGTTGAATTTCAAATGGAACTAATTTATTTGTTAATAGAATTTTTTTTTAATCATTTCTCCTTAAGCAAGGCGGGAATGCCACTAGTACGCAGGGGCATGCAGGTAGTGAAAATGAAAGAAAAGTGTGGGAAACAAGTGAGAGGAAGGGAGTTCCACAGGCGGGGAGTGCGAAAAAAGAAATTGTTGTACGCTTGAATTACACAAATATCACTTTCTGATATATATATATATATATATATATATATATATATATATATATATATATATATGTAATGCGCGTTGTTTTCTTCTGTGACTCTTTCCTTCTATCTGTCCTGTCAGATTTTCCAAACCCCCTTTCGTTATTTTGTTCCCTTGAACCGTAAATGAATTATAGAGTCATTGTTATCCTGTAATTATGCAATAAACTCATCATCCTTCATAGTTACAATTTAATAATATAATTTTAGAAATGTGTTGGGTTGGCCAAAAAGTTCGTTCGTATTTTAAGTAGAAACATTTACTTACTAAACCGAACGAACATTCTTTTTAGTTCTTCTGCCCACTGGTATGCACAATATTTAAATATTCTCATGTATAAAGCCAATAATAATTATAAGGAGTTGACAAAATATCACAGATTTGGACAACATGCTAATTATATAATAAACCTATACTTTCATCTGACAGAAGTAATTTTCTCCGCCAAGTTCGAAATGTTGGTTAACAAAATATAAGAACTCAAATGTTGCCCAGTAGACAATATTATCAACATTAGTCAAATCTGGGTCGACTCAAGGAGCTTTGTGCCCAAGTGGATACAATATGGCGGGGCCCTAAAACGACGTTTTGTTTATGATGATAAAGAACGGATTAAGGAAAATGTATATTTTCTATTTTTTTTTTTTTTTTTACAGTAAGGTTAACCCTGTACAAGGCCCGGGGGCTACTCGGGTTAGAGAGTTACGTTAAGGGATAGGTGGTGGATAACGGTTAACTCTAGATTTTATCAGGTTAAGATTGCAGTGATTGGGAAAACATCCTCTTGGAAGTCTGTTCTACAGAGCAGTGGTTCGCAGAAAGAAGCTGCTCGAGTGGAACTTACTTCTCGCCGATAAAATACAGAGGGGATGTGGGTGGTTTGCTACTATGTAAGTGGCATGGCGGGTCCAAGCCGTAAAGGTTAACCCTAGCGGAGACAAGGAATGTTGTTCGTCCGAGCATTTTCCATGGAAGTAGCAATAGAGTAATGAGAGACTCGCCACGTCCCTTTTAAAATGATGTATTTGAAAGTCGAAATATATATATATATATATATATATATATATATATATATATATATATATATATATATATATATATATTAATCGATATCACCCCATTTTTCTTTCTATGTCCCGTGTCCTTTCAGGGCGTAGGCGATCATGACTCTCGACCTCCCTCTATCCCTTGCAGCTCTCAACAAGTTCCTTCCCTCTGCCACCTCCTCCAGACCATGATATCCTTAGCATCCTTGTGTAGAACCACATCTCCGTCGCTTCGAGTGTCTTCTTCATCTTTGAGGAAATCGTCCTACATTCGCTGCCGTAAAGAAGGACAGATATTACTTAAAAGCTCAGTATTCTTTTCTTCGTTACCAAAGAAATCCTCCTGTCTTGCAATACTCTGGCCAGCTTTTAGAATGCCTCCGTGGCCATCCCAATACGTCTATGGATCTCAGTGTCGCATTTACCGTCCTCTGTTAGAACGCTTCCCGGATATTTGAACTTCCGAGTTTGCTTGATTGTAGTGTGTCTACCTGCAAATCGCATTTTGGGTTCATCCTTTTACTGATGACGATGCATTCTATTTTTTTGTAGTTTATGCTTAGTCCCTTCTTCACACTCTCCGTCGCCACCTTCTGTAGGAGATTTTGTAATGTCTTCCCCCCTGACGGAATCAACGGCCACAGCGATAATTTAAGTTGAAAGACATCGGTTGCGCTTTGCTCTGGAGACGAATGGGTCTCGCCATGTTTACTTGCCCAAGATATACGAATGAATGATTATCAGGCTTTCAACCCCGATATGTGTGGGGGTGACTCCTTAGTTGCTGAGTCACACAGTTTTCTTTCCACCACACCTGTTCATAAGACCGATAAAGATGGTGATTGTGATGTTGCTTTAGGAGTGACGTAAATAGAGTATTGTGTACAATTGAATCTGCAAGTTTTTGATAGTTAATACTTTGCCTTTGTCTGTTTCGCCTGAAAATAATATTTGCGTCTCATCCAATCATCCAATGAAGAATATACCCTTTAGCCATTAATTTTACTAATGAGAATTCAAACTAACTATTTACAGCCTGTGGTAGCTATACTTCAACATAGTATTAGTTATGCCTACAATGACCCTACTTTAAATGTTTTTATGCATGTCAAAATCACCATGATAAGACGGATAGTAACCAATCGATTTTAGTAAAATACTTTCGATACACTTTTTAAAATTGTTTTTTGCTAAAACATCACTTACTCACATTCGTTTATCAGATATTGAATTGAATCACTTTCTGTTCTCCATACCTTGACGGACGTAACAGCTTATCTGATGAATATTTATGATCTTTCCTTGCTTTTGATTGGTTAAGATCAAAAGCATTAATTATAATTAGAAATAAATTCAACTACAACTCTGATCTAAAGAATACCACACTTATTAAAAGAGAAAGTCATTTAATTTCGAAGGAAAATTCTCGAGGGTGCCTCTATTGAATCTTAACAAAATATCAAGCTACTAAGATGTTAGGGTTTACTGAGTATGAGAGAATATGAGGAAATAAAAAAAAAACGCTATTAAAGAGAGGGAACAATAAAAGAACAGGAATTAAGAAGACAGGAGATAACGATTGACATTACATTTAACTTTTTGAAAATCTAAGTTGACCGGGGAGCAGGAAGCCGGAAGAGAGTTCCACAAGCGAGAAGTGCGACAGAAGAAAATGTTAGCATAGAACTTGCGGTCATATCTCGCCATTTCAACAGTAAAATGATAAGACCTTTCCGTCAATCTAGTACTACGATTAAATTCATAAAGTTCAGATACCATAGAGGAAAGCATATCAGAAAAAAATACGCTGAAAATGCTTATAGAAATGGCAACCGAAACTACGTTACGGTTGCTGAAGTCGAGTTGCCAAGTCAGGACCAATAAAATTGCAAATATCAATATATATATATATATATTAAGTCAGGTGTTATGCATGATACACGCTTAGGCGATCATGTAACTTTCGACACATGACTGATGAGGCAGATTTTTTTTCCCGCCACCGTAAATCTATATGTCCAAATATCAAGACATATCCCGTGTAATAAAACTATATATACCTATGCATATATTCGCATGTTGCTTGAGGAATGAGTACTGTAAATGTATTTTGTAAGCGTATCTTAGATGTGGCACAAGGCACGAAGTCACTACTCAATAGTAATTGAGGTAGCGAGACAAGATTGCTAACCATTACTCCACGTCGGTATGCCCAAAGGACTTTCTAAGCGTAGCTTAGATGTGGCACAAGGCTGAAAGTATGGAGCACCCAGTACTTTTAACGTGGATATCACTATTGATTACATAGCTGCTTCGAATCAGATTCTTCCTTTTTTTAAATTCTAATGCATGTCAGTGGCACGTATTAAGCAGCAGTTCGTTTGCTCATAACAATGACGATGGCATAGCAACAGATGGATGTGTCTGTTTATTTGTTCTCCCTCTCTTTTAAATGTGATGCATAAATTTGTTGGGCTGTTCTTAAGGCTGCTGCTATGATCTACTCGTCCCGTGTTACTCTCACATTCCCTACCTGTCTTATTTCAGATAATCGGTGCCAACTGTCGGAAATTACCAAAATGTTTCTCAGAAATCGCAAAACAATTCCCACCACCCAAAAAAAAAAAAAAAATGAAAAAGAAAATGACAGGATATGTCCAAGAAATGCTGGCTTCAAAAAACGTTACAAAAAATATTCTATCATGAAAAGAGATGTACATAAGTTAAATCTATATCCAAATGAAAAAGTATTCTGAGTAGCGCTAAAACTACTGTAAGTCAAGTAAAATGGAAAAAGTAAAAAAAAAAAAAATCAATGAAAAACCGAGAAAGAATTTGTCGAGGATACCATATAGACATGTAAAATAATAATTTACACAGGTAGGTACTATAATGTGTTGTAAATTCACAGATGGCGACAGTTATTAGGGAGATGTGATTAAATATACTTTAAATTAATTACTATTTGTGCTCAGTTGTTGACATTAATAGCTATCTGCTGATGTGTTAAAATTTTGAAATAATGCAATAATAAAAATTTAAATTTTATCTCTCTGATAGATGTCCGGATTTGTCAATATTTTTTCCGTGGTCTATATCTTTTCGATTTATTAACCCGGATTTATTTATTAGTAAGTGTTTGTATTGCATCACTTAGTACATTATTTGTTGACGTTAAAAAAAAAAAATTACGACGAGAAAGAAATTGTTTCCAGAAATACTGTCTTAATTACTAAATTCTAATTTTAGATAAATATCGTTCATATTTAAAATGGCATGTAACAAATGCTAAATATTCCATGGGCAGTATTTAGAAATGCGTTTTGCTTTAGTCTAACTGAGCCTGCGGCTGTCTATCTTATAAGGAGCATGTAACTAGGAACGTGGAAAGTCTATGATCATTTCCGGCGTTTTTAAAGCTATTATTATACGTTTTCGCGTGGTCAATATCGTAGAAAGTGTTTACAGTTGAAGATTCAGTTTCATTATCATTTTAACCATATAATTGGTTCTTAATAATTACATGCTTTAATTTGATTGGCTTAGAAATGTCATCGCAACAGCGATGTCATGTTGCTTGGCATAATTCAAATTATGGTTTGTTGAAAGATAATATGCTGTCTGGAGCCGGACGTTTCTCTAGCCGGAGTGAATTTTTCTGGCTTTCATTACAGTGTGCTTATGGACACCGTTGATTCTATGTCTGCTTGTCTCGTAATCGCTTGCATCAAAGCTTCGACTGACCATTGCAACTTTTTGTCAGTTTCAATTTCAGAAGGAAAATTACAAATGATTCACCGCTTAGCGGCTTACTTGTTCTTCGTTGTTACCAAATCAATAATTGAAGAAAAAAAAGTAGAAAAACGAACAAACGAACACAAACAACTGTTACTCTATCATTACCATCGTCGTGAACGATCGATTCCAAGTGCAGGCGACTACTATCAAGCATTACAATTAGGGAAAGGCAGTCGCGAGTGGCAAACGCTTATGTAACTAAAAAATGTTTAAATAAATGACATTTTGTTAAAATCTTTTAAAAGCATTTCCCGTTTGCTTCTCCAGCTTCCTACTTTTGTGAAGTTAGACAAAAAAGTGATGTTTATGAACTATTAGATCATGTTCTTGAAGTTTATAACCCCAGAGAAATGCGAAGAATTATTTCCGTGCTATTATATTTGAGAGAAATTGCGTGAGGCCGAGATGCCAGATTAGGACCAATAACATTACAGATTCTTTTTGGGGATTTTAGCAAGATTCTCTTGATATGCAGCAAAAGCACCGGGCCATATGTAGCAATAATAAGCATGGACGTATGGTAGACTTGTAAATATGAAAGATAGATTCTGGCGAGAAGAATTGCCTGGCACGACACAGGGAACCAAATTTCATAACAGCCGACCTAGCAATGGATTCAATGTAGACTGGAAAGCAAGAGACAGGGAAAGAATTCCACAAGACAATATAGAGATGGCTACAATGCCAGTTTTTTTTTAATTTCTCCCCAAGCAAGGCAATAAAGCCACTAAGAAAGAATAAGTTACTGAGTGTGAGAGAATATGAGAAAATGAAAACGTTATTAAGAAGAAAGGACAATCAATGTACAAGTATCACTCGATTAATGCGTATTCGATTAATGTGTTTTCGATTAGTGCACTAAAATTTTTATATACCAAAATTCGATTAGTAGATACATAATACTCGATTAGTGCGGTAAAAGATTCTTAAGTTTAACCATAATAAATGAAAATTGATTTCTTTTATAGTTATCGTTAGCCGCACTAATCGAGGGATTCATGTACTGGAATTAAGTAGACAGAATATAACGATTGACATTGCATTATGTTCCACCCAGGGGCTTCTGTCTTGTTAGTTCTTGTTCTTAATATAATTGATTAAAACCGATTTCATACTTGGAAAGTAGAAAAATAAATAAAAATGTTCTTACCCAATGCAGTGTTCGAACCTGGTGTGGTTGGCACTGGGATAGACAAAGGCTACAAATCCCATTTGTCTGATGTTTCTTAAGCGCTGGAATTCAGGTGTGTCCATTATTTTCACACAAAGGGCACTTATTTTAATGTGCCCATGAACGGCATCCTTCACGTATTTGCCCTCTGCGTTAGCCTGTAAAGTATTTAAAAGAAACGAACGAATAAACGTAAAGAATAACTGTAATATCCAATTACTATATAAAAAATATTTGACGGCCTCATGAAATATTTATTAAAAAAATGTTTTTACCAACTTTTTTTTATATAAAATTCGGATAATTGAAAAGTTTATTGCTGTTTGACATTTTAACCAATGGAAATAAATTGCAGAAAATATGGAGCTATTTCTTAAGTATGTGACCTAGCGCCGGTGAAAGGTTCTTGTGCCTCCACACCCGAGTCTATGATACGGGGACCCCACTCTACTACATCTCAATTTTCATAAGGTAGTATTCATATAAAATACAAATTTTATTGTAACCTAATTATGTACAATAATGGACTATATGCAATATAGGTGAACAATTCAAGTAGAACAATTGAAAATAAGTATAATGTATCTAAATATAAATTAGAGACTTGTCATAATAGATCATTCCATCTTAAATGAATCAAAAATGTTTTACGGCAATTCTTAACATCAGCTTCAGATTGTTCTTGTTAAAAAGTTGAATAAATTAACACGTTCAACATTGTCGATTAAAAAGAGTAAATTTAGCATGCGCAAAATAAATTCGGATCCGAATAAACAAAAAAGACTCCAGAATGACGTCAAAATCCACGTATTTTTTTCATCTTTTAATAATCAGTTGTTCTTACTTTAATTTATAACGTATATAAATGTAGATTGGGAAAAAAATGTTCATAGCGAGTGTCACAAACCACAACCTGGGGTCTCCAATCAGATTTGGGCATCCCGTTTTCGGGAATAGCACGCACCGACACTGATGGGATCTATCATCTGAGTAGGATCTACCAGAACAACACATATCTAAAGTCCATGATCTAGGAGTTGAGAAAATTATCAAAATTAAAATATACATTATATATATATATATATATATATATATATATATATATATATATATATATATATATATATATATTAATATTAGTGGTAAATATACACAAATGCAAATATATAGACATAGGTGCATACACATACATGTATATTTTTTGAATAAAAAATTCCAATTCATCAGACCTAAAAATTCAAAATTTTTGAATTTGTTGGTCTGATGAATTGGATCGTATTTACGATTCCAATGGAATAAATTATGACCATGGAATATTAGTGTTTAAGCCTCTTTATTATATATATATATATATATATATATATATATATATATATATATATATATATATATATACGGGATAAAACAAGGAAAATAAATAGGCTTCTAAGTTAATCTACTATAACAATATACTAAACAAATAATACCGTATAAAAATACTAATATTCTCACTCTCTGTAAAGTTTGAACATCATGCAGAAATGCAATAAATAAATTTAACCTATTGGTTCGCATAATTCTAAATCTAGATATAGAATGTAATGTTTAGAGGTACACCTCTAAATTTTTTAAAATAAAGTTGTGCATGTAAATAATTTTCTTTTAAGGTAGATCACAAATTTAAGGAGAATTATTCGTATAGATCACATACTTAAATAGCACCGAACATTTTATATTAAGATAGAATAGAAAATAAATTCACCATTTCCTTTCTTTAGCCAACTTTCTCAGGTGATTATTCACAGGCAAATTCAGCTGTTAGCAGCGAAGCAGTTTTCAGTAGAATGACGAAGCCGCCAGCTGCAGTTGTATAGACTTCGCTTAAAGTGAAACTAACTCCATTTCTAGGAAATAAGATGTTTGGAAATTAACATAATTTAATCATCTGTCATTATTTGAGGTAGATTTCTGTTTTCATCAATTCATACATTTTACCACTTTTGTAATTTACATTATTTATACTCCGATTATTGTCCTCGTCTTTATTGTTTTTAACACAACGTTTCAGCCGTTGTGCCCTCCGGCCTTCCCTCAAGTGTATATCGATCTGGGTAACCTACAGGGAATTTTGAACCGAACCCTTTATTTAACCTACGGTTGTAGACTGTTCTTGTTCCACTGCTTATGTCCAGAGATATCTCGTCTAGTTCTTATTCAGTACTATTCAGTTATTGCTTGACCGTTTCCACTGAGTGCAAGCACATACTGCCCGACTGAGGGGTTGCCTGTAGGTTACACTGAATTCTCTGTAGGTTACCTTGATTGATATTTACTTGAGGGAGGTCGGAGGACAGAAGGGCCGAAACGTTGTGATAACAACAACAAAGATGGGGATAATAGTCCGAATATAATTAATGTAAATAATGATGACTCCTCATACCAGAAATTCAGACAGAAAGTTACCTTTAATTATTGAACATCTTTCCTTTTTATTTTAGCATTTAGCTCCCTCATGACGATGATAATTTCATGCGATTTAGATTTTTAATTGATATTCTCGCGTGTATTGTAAAAGTTACGTGTTTATTGTTTTGTGCTTTTTGACATATGTGCATATACGTCCATGCTAGCCGTATTGGCTTCCATTTTAATTTTCAATTGATGTACCAGTTGCTAGCTTACTAACATTCCTATTGTTTTTATCTAATATTAATCCGGCTCCTTTTTCATTTCTCTCTGCGACTGCATATATGTTTCTGTGATCGTCGCTTGTAAAATCCCCATTTATCTTGCTTGCATCTAATCCAATAGGAGTAGATAGGTTCGGCTATGGTCCGGTTCACACACTTCCCCGGTGTTTTGAAGAAGAGTCGAGGTTTATAACTTGTTTCCTGTTTAGAATTGGATTTCCAGTCCCTTCTAAAGTCTACTTAAATTCTATACTCTTAAAGTCTGTGCCAGAACTCTGAAATGTTATTCACTAATTAAATCTTGATCTCTGCAAGTCTAGACTTAATTGTTATCTATACTGCATAGCTCAAAGTACTTCAATTTTTATCCATTCTTACGCTCATCCAACACAATACGGTAACACTCTACATTAAGTGGCTCTTGGTCCTTGTATTGGATGAGCATTAGTAAAAAAAAAAAAATAATCTCATTTTGACGTATATACTCACATGTTAGAAAAGTTGGAAGAATAAATGTACAGGTTTTACAATGCACGGGAAAGTATCACAAATACAAAGGTCAGGAAATTGTCATCATAATGAGGGAATTAAGTGATAGAGTAAGATGGGAAGAAGACAGTAAAATAGTTGGTAAATATGGAGTTGACTTTTTGATTAAAGGTGCCTACCTGTGATGATTAAGTTAACTTAAAAGTCGAATCGCCAGCGAAAATGACAACTTCGTTAATCAAAGATTAACGGATTAACGGTTTAGTGCCCAGCTCTGCTATTAGCATGACTGATGCTAACCTCCAGGAGAGCAACACTTTGCGCCTTCTTGAACTCTCATTTTCCACTGACATAAAGTGAAGTGATTCTTTTGAATCAATCGTTAGGTATGCTACTAGGACAGTTGGTTCACTGTGTCGAGCCAAACAATCATTTTCTCCAGAATCTATCATGCAGATTTATAAATCCACTATTCGTCTTGCATTAGATTCTGCTACCATATCTGGTCTGTTACTCCTACTATTTATGTCGAGATTCTTGACAAAATCCAAAGAAGGTTGTGTAACGTTATCGGTCTTGGACTGGCATCTCCACTTCAGTCACTTTCTCACCGACGTGACGAGATTTTACGCTTTCTTTTCTAAAAGTATTTTCATAGCAATTGTTCTGATAAGCTTTATCAAAGAAGACGGTGAAATAGCTGATAAATATGGAGTTGAATGGCGCAAGAAACGCGGGGAAGAAAAGTTAAATTGTTAATCAATGAATGACCAAGTAAGAAAGAATTACCAAAACGCTTGTGGACATGTTAAAAATGGATAGATTATCTGTCTGTAGAAATCTAAATTCTTAAAGATGCTCAACCGGAGAATGTAAAAATGCTCAACACCCCCCACTTCTATCAAGTGCAAAATTAAAAGTAAAACTACAAAACGAATGATACCCAAAGCAATACGACAAACTCCAGGACGACTATTTGCAAAAAAAATATTCAGACGTAGTTAAGAACAAATAAAGAAAAAAGCATCGAGAAGTCCGACAAATTAAAACTGGAAACTGCTCACAAAAACGACCTCAAAACAGTGATTAACTGATGGTAAGAAATGTCTTGTAAATTTTAACGCCTCCAGAACAAAACTTTCATTTAACCACCACAGAAAACATTTTTAGGTATGCCAATGGCCAGAGCTGGACATCAAACTGTAAATGCGTTAATCGCTTTAATTAACGAATTTTCGCCAACAATTCAGCCCCCAGGCCAACTTTGAACGTCGTCATGGCATCTCAAGAACTCGAATAAGTTGATGTCGTTGAAGTTAAAATTATTAAAATACAACGTCAATCGCCATCTTCTCTCTCCCTGAAACCTGTTCCTTTGTTGCGGTTTCTCCTCATTAAAGTCTTCTAATTTTATTCCACTCCCAGTAAACCTTTGCGTCTTAGTGACATTATTGCCTTGCTTGGAGGAGAATGATTTTTAAATACAACTAAAAGGCGTCAGGAACTCAATGCTGAAACGTTTATAAGAAGCACACGTGAAAACAGCAAAAAGGAAGCATTCCAAGGGGAAAGAGAGAAGATTGTTGGTCGTTTAGTGGTACGTAAACATCTATGGGTCATTTAATGCCGAAATCTAAATATTTTGTACGCAATTTTATTTCATTTTTGGAGATAATAACGGTTTAGTGGTGCAAGTTTTACTAATTAACCAAATAACAGGGAGAAGAGGTGGATTCATACCTTTCCCAAGGGTATTTGCGCATAACGAACCCAACTGGAATTGGAACTCGGCTCTCCGATTAACAATTCCGAGCTACTATCCATTACACCACCCGCAAATCCAAGCTTACAGCACTTGGTATTAACAAGCGGTCACTCATCTAGGTACTGAGCAAGATCAACGTTGCTTAACTTTGGTGATTGTAAGGGGAACAGGTGTTTCGACGTGATGAAGAAGAAAATGTTAAAAAAAAAAAAATAAATGGATGACATATTAAATCCTGTACCTATGATAATGTTTACAGTAGTTGTTTCGAGAAAAGACAGTCGATATGATTGAAAAGAAGTCCTTATTTGTGCAGAAGACCGGATCAATTTTTGTCTACGTCACAGTAGTAATGTTGTTCTAGAAATTATGCAAGATTCTTAGAAATGGGGTTAGTTTCACTTTATAGAAAGTATATAAAACTACAATTGAAGACATTTTCTTTGTCTTCGTTGCTTTTAAGCTGTTCACATATTGCCCTTTTGCGAAAAAATCAATTTAGAAAATCGACTAAAAAAAAATGGTAAGATTTCTTTTGTATTTTGCTATTAATTTGTCTTCGTATTAATCCAGTGTTTTCTCTCAACTGGCTTACATTTAATTTTTAAATTTTATTTTTTAGGAATATCTCCTACTTTCAATAAACAAATAACGTTAAAAGCTCAAATTCTACTTTACGTATCGTCTTCTTTTCTTTTCTTGAAAATATTCTCCAGGACGACAAAGATGCCAAATACGTTAAGGACGCCGTTCATGGGTACATTAAAATCAGTCCCATTTCTGTGAAAATAATCGACACACCTGAATTCCAGCGATTGAGAAATATCAGGCAGATGGGATTTGTTTATTTTGTGTATCCCAGTGCAAACCACACCAGGTTCGAACACAGTATTGGGTAAGAACATTTTTTTATTTATCTATTTTCTACTTTTCAAATATAAGAAAAGTTTTAATCTCGTAAGAACTTTCCGTTGCGCATTAGTTAGCAAAACAATTTAAGAGAAGAATAATACATTTTATTTAATTCGTGGTGACCTTTTGCCAATTTCGGCTTCGTCTAATAAATATTCCTTCCAATATATGTCTCCCTTATCAAGGATAATAAAATTAGAAAACAATTGTCTGATATAATCCAATGATAAGGTAAAATTCTTCAAGTATTATACCACAGAAGTAATTCTTCGTATTTCTCTGGGGTTATAAACTTCAAGAACATGATCTAATAGTTCATAAACATCACTTTTTTGTCTAACTTCACAAAAGTAGGAAGCTGGAGAAGCAAACGGGAAATGCTTTTAAAAGATTTTAACAAAATGTCATTTATTTAAACATTTAGTTACATAAGCGTTTGCCACTCGCGACTGCCTTTCCCTAATTGTAATGCTTGATAGTAGTCGCCTACACTTGGAATCGATCGTTCACGACGATGGTAATGATAGAGTAACAGTTGTTTGTGTTCGTTTGTTCGTTTTCCTACTTTTTTTTTTTTTTCAATTATTGATTTGGTAACAACGAAGAACAAGTAAGCCGCCAAGCGGTGAATCATTTGTAATTTTCCTTCTGAAATTGAAACTGACAAAAAGTTGCAATGGTCAGTCGAAGCTTTGATGCAAGCGATTACGAGACAAGCAGACATAGAATCAACGGTGTCCATAAGCACACTGTAATGAAAGCCAGAAAAATTCACTCCGGCTAGAGAAACGTCCGGCTCCAGATAGCATTCAACAAACCATAATTTGAATTATGCCAAGCAACATGACATCGCTGTTGCGATGACATTTCTAAGCCAATCAAATTAAAGCATGTAATTATTAAGAACCAATTATATGGTTAAAATGATAATGAAACTGAATCTTCAACTGTAAACACTTTCTACGATATTGACCACGCGAAAACGTATAATAATAGCTTTAAAAACGCCGGAAATGATCATAGACTTTCCACGTTCCTAGTTACATGCTCCTTATAAGATAGACAGCCGCAGGCTCAGTTAGACTAAAGCAAAACGCATTTCTAAATACTGCCCATGGAATATTTAGCATTTGTTACATGCCATTTTAAATATGAACGATATTTATCTAAAATTAGAATTTAGTAATTAAGACAGTATTTCTGGAAACAATTTCTTTCTCGTCGTAATTTTTTTTTTTTTAACGTCAACAAATAATGTACTAAGTGATGCAATACAAACACTTACTAATAAATAAATCCGGGTTAATAAATCGAAAAGATATAGACCACGGAAAAAATATTGACAAATCCGGACATCTATCAGAGAGATAAAATTTAAATTTTTATTATTGCATTATTTCAAAATTTTAACACATCAGCAGATAGCTATTAATGTCAACAACTGAGCACAAATAGTAATTAATTTAAAGTATATTTAATCACATCTCCCTAATAACTGTCGCCATCTGTGAATTTACAACACATTATAGTACCTACCTGTGTAAATTATTATTTTACATGTCTATATGGTATCCTCGACAAATTCTTTCTCGGTTTTTCATTGATTTTTTTTTTTTTTACTTTTTCCATTTTACTTGACTTACAGTAGTTTTAGCGCTACTCAGAATACTTTTTCATTTGGATATAGATTTAACTTATGTACATCTCTTTTCATGATAGAATATTTTTTGTAACGTTTCTTGAAGCCAGCATTTCTTGGACATATCCTGTGATTTTCTTTTTCATTTTTTTTTTTTTTTTGGGTGGTGGGAATTGTTTTGCGATTTCTGAGAAACATTTTGGTAATTTCCGACAGTCGGCACCGATTATCTGAAATAAGACAGGTAGGGAATGTGAGAGTAACACGGGACGAGTAGATCATAGCAGCAGCCTTAAGAACAGCCCAACAAATTTATACATCACATTTAAAAGAGAGGGAGAACAAATAAACAGACACATCAATCTGTTGCTATGCCATCGTCATTGTTATGAGCAAACGAACTGCTGCTTAATACGTGCCACTGACATGCATTAGAATTTAAAAAAAGGAAGAATCTGATTCGAAGCAACGATGTAACCAATAGTGATATCCACGTTAAAAGTACTGGGTGCTCCATACTTTCAGCCTTGTGCCACATCTAAGCTACGCTTAGAAAGTCATTTAAGCATACCGACGTGGAGTAATGGTTAGCAATCTTGTCTCGCTACTTCAATTACCATTGAGTAGTGACTTCGATCCTCACTCGGTGCTCCATACTTTAGTGCCTTGTGCCACATCTAAGCTTTGATTACAGGACTCATTCCTTTAGCAATATGTGAATATATTCATATTTATACACAGTTTTATTACACAGGATATGTCTTGATATTTAGATATATAGATTTATTAATATATATCTTGATATTTGCAATATTATTAGTCCTGACCTGACATCTCGGCTTCAGTCACTTTCTCACCACCCTAACATAGCTTCCCTGTGACTTTTCTATAAATACTGTCATGGTGATTGTTCTGATGAATCTTTTCCTATGGTACATTGACTTTATGAATTTAAGCGTAGTACTAGATTGGCGGCAAGATCTCATCACTGATTCGATACATCGATCTAACCAATAGCTAATATAACCTAATATAGGTAATGAATTATTTTCCATCCTACTACTCCTTTCCCCATAGACTAAAAGTGGCAACCCTCTCGCTACTCTATAGCGATATCCGCGGTAAATCTTCTGACGCGCTACCTCCATTAATTCCATGAGTACAGACTTATACGGCTACAATCCACCATAACAATTATACCGAGTAGCCTGTGTCTTCCATTCTCATATACATTTCTTTAGATGGTAGGATATTTTGTAAGGTTATTAAAGTCAGCCTTTCGTTGGCTTAATTAGTCAATTTTGTTCTTTTTTGTGGGGAGGGGGTATTTGTTATGGAATCTCTGAGAAGCGATTTGGTAATTTCTCAATTTTTGCACCCACCACGCAATAACTTTTCCCTACTTTGTTTCTCTTTTGTGGTTATATTCTTCGTACAATACTATTGTTTATATAGTTATTTTCTAAGCGCAGCTTAGATGTGGCACAAGGCCGAAAGTATGAAGCACCCTCTGAGGATCACTACTCAGTCGTAATTGATCTAGCAAGACGAGCATCCTGACCATTACACCACGTTGAATTGTGCCATTGTTTATATGTCTCAAATTAGACAGGTAGGAAATGCGACAGAAACACATGAACAAAAGATAGTAACGAAGGAAAAATTACCAGCAATACATTTGACTCTCGACAAAAACCTTTTTGCAAAAATACCTCAATAAAACCTGATCTCCAAACTGATTTCTTACAAAGGATACATCTACTATTTATACGAATCTATTGCAAAAATCTTGTCGGCATTAAGTAATCCATTAAGGTTGATATGCCGTAAAACAAAATAAACCAAACCTTGTGTCTGTTATTACAGGTGGTAAAATACTACTTCAAGTAACTATTATTTTTTAAGCTTATTAATTTTTTTTTGTATTAACTTTTATTGTTTTAGAAGTAGTTTGTAAAATTTAGTTAAAATTCTTTTCAATATCAGCTGTGATAGAGTTGATACGTAAAATAATATATTTTTATTAATTGGGTTTGCCAGAATGGTCCATTCTTCTATTTTTAAATATTTAAATAAACCTTTTGTTCCGCGTTGAATATGAAATAATTAGGGTATCGGGTGAGGCTTAAAGCTATATTCAATGTATTTCTCTTCTTCATTTAAATACTGAGGTCTACAAATTCAGAGTGCTCTTAAATAGAGTTCGATAATTATTTAGGATTTTATTTTGTTGCTATGGCAAAAATGGGAATTTATTAGTTGATTTACAATGGGCACTTAGTTTCAGGTCATTGTGTCTAGGAAATTTAAAGTGCTAATTCTATCTGTTTCATAAATGAATTTTATCGAATGTTCGATTTTGTTTAGTCAGGTAATGTAGTTTTGCTTAGATGTATTAATAGAGCGTTATCAGTGTATCGGAAATATGTAAATTATTTAGATAAAATACTCTGTAAACGACCAGATTAAAAGAAATTATAAGAAAATACACGCGAAAACCAAACTCAGTGGTGCACCGATTAATAACGCAAATTTTTGTTCATAAAAATTATTTTTAAAGCTTAAAAATCACTGATTGGTGATGAGTCGGCAATTTTTTATGATGTTTGTCTATTAGTAGTGGAAATTTTATTTTCGATTGTGTTAGATACTTTTAAGAAAAGATTAAAGCATTTGTTAACAGGAACGTTGGTGTAAAAGATTAAAATTTCAGCGTCTTCTCTCCTTCAGTATCTATCTATATTTCTGAGATGAGGTATTATGTACACTATTTACATTATTCGGACTATTGTCCTCATCTTTGCCGCCGTATTTATTACAACGTTTCGGCCGTTGTACGCTCAGGCCTTCTTCGGGTGGCTGGAATGTCGAACTGATATAAAATAAAGGGTTCAGTTCGTCATTCCAACCACCTGAAGAAGACCGGAGCGTACAACGGCCGAAATGTTGTAATAAATATGGCGACAAAGATGAGGACAATAATCCAAATAATGTAAATACTGTCTTCTCTCCTTCATGCCAATTTTTGAAGTCCTAAGAGACGGAACGCGTCACACGAAAGCTTTTTTCCCGCTTTGATTGATTTTCATAACATTGTTTTGGCATATAAAAGTGTATATATCATTTTCTCATATATATATATATATATGTATATATATATATATATATATATATATGTATGTGTGTGTGTGTGTGTGTGTGTGTTGCTTACGTGTGACTTTAAACGTTATTTTTTGTGGATACTCGTATTTGAGTACTTGTCGCTAAGTTTATTTATTAAACAATATATTTATTTTCGTCTACCGGCCTGAATATTGAGAAATCTTATTGTTGAAAATATACGCTCTCCGGAGAGCATCTACTCAAATACGAGTATCCACTAAAAATAACGTTTAAAGTGTTAAAATCTGTCGGTTTCATAAATAAAAAATCCATTACTTCTTATATATATATATATATATATATATATATATATATATATATATATATAGATATATATAGATATATTATGTCATTCGCAGACAGTACTGTTTCGCTGTATCACAGCTCCTCGGTGCGACTAGACATCCGAATACTTCAAGCTCGGATCGATACCCAACCGATCAGTCAGAGTTTCTACCACTGAGCTATCTTCATTCGACAGCGAGAAACAACTAAATCTAGCGTATTGTTTTTATGAATATAAACAAATGCCAATCAGCTGGAGTGCTCCAATTCATTTTACTGAAAGCATTACATTAACGCAGGTGGATGTTGTTTATAGAATTAGCTTATATATATATATATATATATACATATATATATATATATATATATATATATATATATATATATATATATATATATAACAACAGACATTTTGTTTTACATTAATTTTACAGACTGAGTTTTCCAAATTACGAATAATTCTCAGACAATGAGAAAATACCGTCAGAAATTGCCTGAAGTTCAATTCGGATATGTTCCAAGCTTTCGACTTTCTTACGTCATCATCAGGATATATAGAGACATATGGTGAATTGCGTAGAACTAGTGAGTGTTGTGATAAAAGCAATGTGTGACATGTGCATGTGAGTTTTTTTTATACATTTCAGGATACGAGCTCTTAAATTATAATTGGTTTTATTTATGGATGGTTGTTTTTGTTGCATAAGTATTGCTTGAAGGGTCATAAGTTTGTTTTTTTACTGTTATGGTATATCCTGGGTATGTTTTTTTTAAGTATATTCATACACAACGTAGGTCTTATATAGGAGGTTGGAAATTTGGGATATATTATTTGTAATAACAAAGTTGTTAGTTTTTGAATTTTTTGCAGTAAATAATGAATCTGATGTATTCATATTTATCGAATAGTTTTATGCGTCTATGTATTATGCTTTTTTTTCTTTTTGCTGTTTCGTCTTTTTTGTAATTGTGGCACCCTGTGAGGATCACTACTCAGTCGTAATTGATCTAGCAAGTCGAGCGTCTTAACCATTACCCCACGTTGAATTGTGCCATTGTTTATATGTCTCAAATTAGACAGGTAGGGAATGCGACAGATACACATGAACAACGGACATTATCGAAGCCTTAAAATCAAAAGAAAATCTTGTAATGTTGTAAGAAAGGCCTCTGACAATGTCAAAAATATTATACACTTTGGCTGGAGGACCCCTAGGCTTTAAAGCCTATAGGTATATCCGGAACTGGATAAAGCCATTGACTCTTACGAACTTGCTGCCTTTATGTGTCGGCCGAAAAAGATCATTTTTTCTTCATGTGTATTATGTATGTCTGTCTTATTTATCATTCCTGCTAATGGCAAAATTCTTAGAAGGATACAGTTTAGAGTGTCCCTTTCTCTTCGTTTACTTAGGGAGATAGCACGATATAGTAAGTTATAACTTTACATAATTTATTACAATGACTCTTCTATCATCCACAAGTTAGCTTTTTCGTTCAACACTCTACTTAGCGGCCAAACCCGTTTGCCGTCCTGTAAATAATTCCGTCCGACTTTAACAACTCAAGAGTTCCACCCATTCTCCTGTATGTAGAAGATTTCCTAACTTTTGTTAAACACCCTACAAAACAACTATGTAGTTAGAAATCTATCCCTCCAGGCTTAGATTGTCACCCCTTCTCTCCATATCAGTATACCCTTGTCCTTCAGTAATTCACTTTGAAATGTGGGTAGAAGATGTCAGCTCGACTTCGAACAGCCTTCGTAATCTCCTTTCTCCTAGTGGGTCTTTTACTCCTCACTTTTCGAGCGAGCATCTCTGGATGCCTGGGCCCCGCTTAGGCATCCTGACCAAAGAAATTCTGCTGTTTGATTCCTGGGTTAATGTTATGGTTTTCCTTTGGGTGGTATTTCTTCCCAATTCTGGATTGGTTGCCTCTTCATTAAGAGTGCTGGAGTTAAACACTTCTCTGGGCTGGCGTTATCCACCTGATAGTTATGGATCTGGACCTTAGAATAACTCATAAAGAGGCTATCCAACCAACAAATGCATAATAACAGGACTAATGTATTACCATTTTGTTAATAGTATCTGAAGCGTGTAGCAGTTTCCGGCGGGGCCATGATGAAGTAGATACTTACAGCTGTTCTTTGTGGTGATTAATTCGGATAGATTTTTTCTACATATTCAACTTAGGGTGCTGGTGTTTCCTTACCTCGACTACTCACAACCCCATACGAAAGTAGTTAATGATGTCTATCGGTCAAAATGTTGTTAGTTTCATTTGAGCTCTTTCATTTTGTTTACCAGAGTTTCTTTCTTGGCGGGAGAAATGGCTCGCCATTTGCTGAAAACTTTCAGTGACACTGAAAAGGTAAAAACGAGCAGCTGGATCAAATGTGCTGAAGTTGCGGGCCTTTGTCATGATCTTGGTAAGTAAACAAAACAAATGACATATATTATGATTCGGTTTGTTTGTTTTTTTGTTTTGTTTTGTTTTGTTTTTTTTTTGTTTTTTCTATAGCTAGTTTTGATATAGAATAAATAGCTTGATATTTGACATTGAATAATTTCTTTGCTTCTTTATTTATTAGAAGTCTAAAAAAAGTCTACGCTAAAAAAAATAAAGAATGTGGCCAACGCGAGTCAGTACAGACGCAAAAGAGGCCAAACTAGTTACATCCGGGTTTTCCTCGTTGACAGCGGGGCAGCTTGGCATGTCTAGATGCAAGCGTCTCTGCAACTTGTCCAGATCCGCTTCTTTGTCAGCTGTCTCATGCCATTAAAAACGACGGGAAAACCAGCGGTCACCAATTGGCTGTTGGCGAGACTCGGTGCCTTGCGAAGTCGTTCCGCTTGTACATTTTTGCTCCTAAAGTTGCTCGCTGCCCGCCGCCTCCTCGTTTCTGAGGCAGTGTTTTTTTGATTCCTCGTCTCATTCCCTTCTCGGTCTGTTACCCCATAGTTCTTGGGAGGGCAACCGGCTAGGTTTCCCGCCAGCACCGAACCTCAATACACCTTTGCCGTATTTTGCAACACAGAACAGTCTCAACATTTTTTTGATATTAGATCAAACGCAATTTTTGATAATCGGTGAATATATTGTGCGTTTATGGTAATAGGTGACATTATTTGAAGCCAATAACGGAAAATCTCATTAGTAATTGGCAGCTTCCAATTTGACACAAGAAAGGAAAAAAGCACGCCTTGGTCATGGCATTAGCCGACAGCCTTGATCACTTGGAGATAATCAGCTTCTTGAATGTTGACAGACGGATGTGACACTGAGACATTTGCCATAGAGATACCGACGATAATGCATCAGTTGTGTGAGATGGTTATAGGAGACTTGAGCAACGGGGACCATGCTGCCGATCTTTTCTCAGGGTTAATGCCATTGTCGACTTCTAGGTGCTTGACTTCTTAGTCAAGTCCCAGGGTTGGTGGTTATATTTAGTTATTTCAACAGTAAAAGAATGAGATCTAGCAGTCAATCTAGTGGCACATTTAAATCCATGCGATCGACGTACCAGGAAGGAGAGTTCATCAAAACAACTGCCATGAAAATATTTATAAAAAGACAATGAGAAAGTGGTTCATGTCAAGACGTCAGGTAAGAACCGATAACATTAAATACACTTTTTTGGATTTTGTCAAGAATCTCCACAGACGCCATGTGGCTTCCCCCTGTCTTTTCTACAAATATTTTCATGGCTACTGCTCTGACGAGCTTTTTTTCTTGGTGCCCCGTCTAAATGAATCAAGCGTGCTACTAGACTGGCATCTAGATCCCACACTTTTACTGCTGAAACAGATAAATGCAACCGCCACTTCTACTGCAACAGCTTCTTTTCTCGCACGGTGGAGCTCGCTTCCTCTTACTTGCTTCCCTGATAGCTACAATCTTCAAAAATTAAAGTGCAACGTTAATCGTCGTCATCTGTTGACTTGAACCCCTGTTCATCTTTTAATCCTTTCCTCAATCCCCCCCATACCCAGTTTTTCTCTCACTTTACTTCTCTGTAACCCCCCCCCCGCATACTAGTAGTAGTCCTACCTTGCTTGGGGTGAAATGCTTAAAAATATATAACCGGGGCACCAGATCCGATATGTCAGCAATATTCATTGCACGGACGAATGATTAACAGATATAAATGTGTAAGATGGATTCTGACAAGCTCTGGACTTTTTTTTTTTTTTTTTTCGTGTCTTGTTCTTTGAGATCCCCCCCACCAGATGCTTCATGTGTTATTTACAAACATCTCTTTTCAATTTCAACTCATATTGGAATGATAAATGTGAATAGATAATTATGTTTCCTTGTTGTCTGTTTGTTTATAGGTCACGGACCATTTTCACATAATTTTGAGAAGGGACTGGCGCCTGGTGTCAAGGTAAGTTCTGAAAAAAAAATTAATAAAAAAAAATATATCCTAATTTATTTCGGGAGATTATACCATTTTGTTGGTAAAACTGGAAGAAGCTGGCTATTATCAAAATGTTTTCCTCAAAGATTTTTTTTCTTTATTGAAACCACCAAAGTTTTAAAAAAAAGTAACCCGAACAGCTGCTTTGTGGAACTGACTCCCAAGTGGATGCTTCTCCGATCACGACAATCTTGGCCTGTTTAAGTCTAGGGTCAACCGTTATCTTCCCAACACATCCCCATAAACTGTATCTCTTACTCTGTAATCTTCTATCTCGACTGGCTCTTGGGCCTTGTACAGAGTGAACATCAATATAAATAAAACGCAATATATTCTCGAATGAGGAAACGCTATAAATATTTTTTAAAATACTATGTAAAATTAATATTATGAAATAAGTTTTCTCTGCTGTCGATGTGAAATTTAAAATTAAAAAAATATCCCTGTGCTCTCTATTAAAACTGATTTACATTAATGGTGTGCCCGGTAATGTCACAGAGATAAATTAAAATACATCTAAGTCAAGCAAACAGTATGTGTACGGGGACGAATAAAAAATCTTACTTGTAAAGTCTCCAGGTGGGACACGGTATAGATTCCTATTTAAGACGGATGTGAGGCCATCTCACCAATGAGCTTTCACACGACATTCAAGGGCTCCTTAATACATTCTGTAATTCATGCTATAAAAAGGGAGATAATCGCCTTCTAATCCTACATCATTTTAGCTATTTTGCCCTTGCAGACAACTTAGGAGAACAAATTTCCCTAAAATAGTTAAATTCAAAATTAATCTCGAACATGTAGTTAACATTCTTCATATCTGACCAAATGGATATTGTTGAAGAAGGCATACAAGAACGGTGATCTTTTTTTCTTTTTGTTCCTGAATGAGGTTTAATCGCTTGGAAATGGGTACTTTTCTCAGTAATGCAGGAACTTAGAATATATCAGACATTATATAAAAAGGCTAAATAAAACTATGAAAACTAGTAAGCAACACTTAAACCACCCTACAACAGACACGAGAACGACTCAGTGTCAAACTGACGTATACTGACATAGCAAAAAAATATATCAGAAGAGGTCAGTATCTCAAAGTGGAGCAGCTTAAAGAAAGTTCTAGTGACATCGGCAGTAGACATGACCCCAAAGTAATAGAGAGAAGAAAGGTGTGAATGAACTAAGGAAGAGACAACAGATGAAAAAGATGAGGCTAAGAATATAATTCTAATAGACCAAGCGAGATAATCCAGATTTTATTCTGAGATTCGAATAAACTAAGGTAGATAGTTCAGTATTTATTTTAGTACTAAACTTTGAGGTCACTTTGGTAAATAAATTACTTTTGCTAATTTTGCTCCCAAATCGAGAATGATTAGAAAAAGGCCTTTCTCGGTACATTTTATGATCTTTGATGGCCAGAAAACAAGTTACTATATTTTTGTTAATACTGTATGATCGATAATAGAGCATCTTTAGTATAGTGATGTTGAAAAAAGGCCCTGAAAAATACTGGATCGTCTGCGAAATTCTCAACGTCCTGCTTTTTCCTTAAGTTAAAACGGGTTTAAATTTGCTAAAAGTGAGCTTTATTATTACTGCAAGTACAAAACGTCAAAGTATGGATCTAGTAATTAGTGTTGCTGCCTTTGGCTCGAATAAATGTCTGGATTCAATGTGGCATTGAATAGAATATGTGCCAGATTTTCTCATTGGGAATACTTTCCTACTCTTCTTGTCAGTAATCCCGAAGCCTTTGGAGATTGCGTGGTTTTCATTGGAGCACTTGTTTCTTCCCGATTCAGTTATATTGAGTTCAGGAATTTATGCTGGCCACTCTTTCAAAAGTTTAACATCTTCACCCACAAAAAAAAACTTTGTGTTGCACGTGATGTGTGGCAAAGAGCATCGACAGGCTGAAAAAGTTCCCCATCTTCTTAGAAGATGCGACCGTAGTAAACTAATATGGTTTTCGCTGTTTGTGTTTTCATCAACTCTTACCAATTTTCTTCTTCCATGGCTTATTGTCATACAATAGTTTAGCAGACTATTATTTTTTAGAGAATTGTATTTCTACTCTGACATCCTCATTTTGACCTTTGAGGTCAGATACAGGAAAACAAAGGAAGTCGATTTTGATTGGATAAAACTAGTATGGAAATGTTACATAGAAAAGGATTTCAGAGTTAGGTCTTACACGTCATACAATGTAGACGTGATACTCTCGTCTCTGGGAACTTGTTCCCCAGTGGGGATGAGAGATCGACCTCACTGGCTAGTTAAAAATGTTCACGTCGACGTGTTTAATAAAATTACTTAAGTTCAAAATCCCTTTTGTTGATGTCTCTTTTACCTCCGAACTAAAAAACCAACTAGCGATCACCAGCTGTGAGAGAGAGAAAGCAACATTATGATCGAATCGACGTCGTCGCCCTAAGAGAACTGCAGAACGAGGGGCCTATACAACATTATGATGCAACTCCACATGATTACGTGTCCACCACCAAATTTTATCATATTTGTGGGGTATCTTGCATTATTTCATCCCCCCACTTATTTTCTTACATATATTCTTACATTATACTTTTTTGCATTCATCACGAAAAATTATTGTTTGACAATCTCCAGCATTCGTCCTGGGTATGACGATAAACTACATCCGGCAGTAATGTCTCTAATCGGGATTTTTTTAGCAGCATGGAACCACTTCTTACTTGCTGTTGTTCCCAAGTTCACCCGAACCCGGGGTGGTAGCATCTGTTACTTTACCAGCTATGGGCAAATAATTAACCGTTTCCCAAACTGGGGTCAAAACATGAAAATATAAAAATACATTAGAACAAATTGCCAGCAATATATTTTCATAGTAAATAAAAAAATTAAATTGCCGACAATATATTACTAGGAAAAAAATTACCAGGAATACATTTTTGGAAAATAAATTACCAAAGCAAAGAGAATAAAATTTCAGAATTAAATGACCCATAAGGAGTTGATATGCCGTTAAATAAACCAAACCAAACGTTTCAACATCAGATGTTAAATGTTCTTTTGACCACTTCAGTCTTTTATTCGTTTTTCTTTTTTTTTGGGGGGTTAATGATGTTTTCCTTGTTGTTTTACGTCCATTCAAGTTGCTTTTTTTGTTTGTTTTTTTTTGTTTTGTTTTGTTTTTTGTTTTGTTTTGTTCTTTTTTTTTCCGAAATACACTGCGCACTATATCAACTAAAACCTCACTGTTAAGACTGAATTCAATCCACACTTGTCTGGCTGTTAATTTTGGATTGCCTACCGAAAACCACAATGTTTCTTTTCTCTTTTGGGGTCTTTCCGTTTCTAATAGGAACATTAAATAATAACAAAAACATTACAGATGAATCAATAGTAAAAAAAAAAAAAAAAAAATTCTTTTCAAACTTAGACGACAATACAAAGGAATTAAACATATTTTTTGAAAATCTCTTGAACCTCAACCTACAAGAAAAATCCAAATCATACAATAATCTCACATACAAAGACAAGCCTTAGAGAATATCCGAAGAAAAAAACAACATCAGTATAAAGGAAGTAAACAAAGGCAGTGCTATAGTAATCATGGACAAAATATAGTATAAAACAAAAATTCCAAAGGCACTAGGGGATAATAACAACTATAAATTAATCGACATCAACTTAGACAAAAATATAATATAAAAAATTATAGACGTATAGTAGCAGGACCAGCCTGTCCAACTAGCAAACTCAGTAACCTAATAGACACAATATTGCAACCATTTACTAAACAGATTAAGAGTTTCATAAGAGACGATATCCACTTCCTGAGATCCGTACTACAAAAAAGTAGATCCAGGAAAACGCATGGCAGCATTTGACATTAGTAGCCCATATAGCAACATACCCCCCAGGAATTAGATAAACAACCAATTTCATTCTTGTTGTGGATTCCGGGATGAAATCCGGTCTCAAAATGAATGACAGACGCAGGAATGAATTATAGCAAATAAATGTATTGACGTAATAATACAATTGGTAATACGGTTAGTAGATCCAGAAATGCGGTTAGTAGCAATAATAATATATATACAGTCTGGGAAATTCAGTATCGAAGTAGGACTTTCTTCTGAGTCTACGTGCTCGCAACTGTGACTCCTACAAATCGGTTACCGCACATTCTCACTGTTCACTGTATCACTCTATCAGTGTATCCCTGTCTCGGGTATTCACCGGCAGCAGTACAAGTACACACTGGTCGAGTTCACTTGTATGAAAAAGGGGTGGACCCCATAACAATTCTGGATTGAAAATACAAAAATATTGCATCCCAAATTCAACAAGGATTTCATTATCGATAATATAGACCTAATCCTAGGCAACAACTCTTTTGAATTCGATAACAAATATTATATCCAGACGCTAGCTACTGCGATGAGAACGAAAATGCCACCAACATATGCCATCCTAACTTTGGCCTACCGAGAGTAAACCCTTTATGAAAAAATAGAGCAAAAATATAGGGAAAATATAAAACCTCACTTTACTAAATCTTGGAATTTATACTTAGATGATTCCTTCACTTTCTGGAAATCCTCATGAGCCAATATTAACGAATTACACAATTTACTCCAAAACTTATATCCGAAGATTAAATTCACCCAGGAACATAACTCTAATAAACTACCATTCTTATATATTCTCATCAGAAATAAAAATAGCCATATTATCTTAGATACCTGCCACAAACCTACAGGCACCCCAAATTATCCTCGTTTTAAGAGCCATCACCCAAAAAGCTGTTTAAAATCCATCCCCATTCCCTGGTACGTAGGATTTGCATTATAGTGGCCGGCAAACACGAAAAAAACTGCCTAGAAGAATTACATAAAACTCTCAAAACACGAGGATACTCCACAGTAATAATAAACAAGGGCTTAGAACGAGCAGGGAAAATACCTTTAGACCAACTACAGAACCCAAAGAAACGCAATAACGAACAAATTCTAGCATACGTTTCAACATGCAACAAGCAAAATCCAGAACTATTTACAGAAATAACAAGAAATATAGACCTACTTAACAAGAATGATAAAATGAAAGATATACTAAGAACAACCAAAATAATTAAAAGCAAAAGCCAATAAAAAAACGCATATTAACCGCATTCAAATTTTGTTATCACACAATACAAGGTGTCACAAAATGTAAAGATGTTGGGGTATGTGATATAATTATAGAAGGAAACTCCTACACTTTTGAAAACCCCACAGCAACATTCTCAATAAGGAAAACTTAAACTGTAACTCCAAAAATGTAATTTATTCACTCAGGTGTACAAAATGTAACAAATCCTCTATAGGTATGACTCACTCAAGCACTAAACAACAGTGTCTCTCTATACAAAAGCAATATTAAATTACCAGACAACAGAAAACTATTTGTGTCAAAACACATCCATAAATGCAAGAAGGGTAGCTTCAAAATTATGCCGTATATCAAACAGATGATTACTCTTACCTCCAAAATCAAGAAGAAAACTTCGTAGGCAAATTTAAACTAGCACTAAACAAATCATAACCCCACACACATAAACACGCACCATATACACATAGTGGCAAAAATCAGTCGGAACACACACACACAAACACACCATACAAAATGCATATGGGAATACTTTTAGCCCAGTCCAAGATTAATTCAGATGACTACTACTACACACAAAAGACAATGAAAATAAAATAGAAAAGAAAAAAGATTCATTCCCTTAAATAATATGTGGAACTAACGATTCTTCGCCTGATGAAGGTCACAAAACCCGATACCCGTGTAGCAAAATATATAGAATAACGTATATATAAAAAATCTACGTTATAATAAAAAAAAGTTTGCGGTTTTTTCTATCTTTAATATATCACGCAGGAGGTCTCAGGAATCTTGTTTAATATATATTTGTTATTTTATCACCAACATATTGTGTTCGTATCCCTGCTCAGCTTACAAGAGTGTTTGTACTTCATATAGATAATGGTTGATAAACCATGTAGCATTTGATTTTATAAGATTACTCCCACCTTGTCTGCCAGGAGACATCTAATGCCTGTATAAAGCAGTATAAATGGAAATCGCACAAACCCTATCTCTTTTCTTTCGCTCTTCAACGTCAGAATGCTGTAAGGACAAGACGTGTCTCATTTTCTGTTGTGGAGTGGTTTCACAGTAGAGGCTTGTATTTGTCGGTCCTAAAATAGGTTCAACGTACAAAACGTTAGGAACTTGATATAATAGGTAATGACGCAGAGAAATCTAGTTGCGGTCGCTGATACTTTAGTATCCGACTAACGGTCGTCCGACATCGACTGACTGACCAACTCCCTGAGCGACTCCTACTACTCCTACTTATTATAGGTGGGAAAGTCTATTAACTATAGAATAGGTGTGTTCCACTATAACATTTTCCCTTTAGGAGACTTCTTAGTCCCCAGCGAACAACGTGTAACATACAATCACTACACTGTGTTTAACCTGCGTTAGTCACATGGGTGCGTTTTGTTACCCCCAACATTTTGAAAGTACACGCAATTCCTAGCTGACAACTTCTTTTTTTTTATCCCTCCTACAACTTTCCTGACTCAGTAAGGGTGCGTAGCACGCGGTGTGGCGCAGTTATAGCTCAGTCGTCATGGGAGGCAGACGTCAGGAAACTATCCATTTTCGGAAATCCGAAAGTGACTAATGTAGTGTTAATATCTCTAATACATCATTTAAATATATATCGCTCTCCAACATAAGAAAGTATCTCTCTTCGACAAACGCGTCAAAAACCGCTAGAAACGGATGGTTTCTTTAACAGAACTAATGCCGTTAAAATTTCGAAGATGATCATTTTAAATATTTGCTTCATGAAAAAAAAAAAAAAGCGTAGCTTATACGAAAAATGGAAAAAATGGTAGTTGATTCTGTGCATTTTTTAATTTTCACGTTTATTTATTTTTTATTTTTTTAATAATATTTGTTTACAGACAGTGGAAAAGCTTCATAAAAATATTAAATTAAAATAAAATAAAAAAATAAAAAAGTTAGCCAGTATAGAAAAAAAAAACCTGCTGGAAAAAAAATGAGGAAAAATTTATCTTAACGTAGTATTTGTTAGACGAAACCAAAATTGGCAAAAAGTCCTTACAAAGTAGTTATTTTTCTCTGGACTGACTTGTTCTTCATGGTTACCAAATGAATAATCGAAAAATGAAAAGTAGAAAAACGAACAAATGGACACAATCGACTGTTACTCTATCATTGCCATTCGGTTAGATTTTTGATGTTATCACCCTTTGGCAAGTAACTGAAAAGCATACCACGGGTTGTTCAAAGACTTGTAAGTTAAATTTGGGTAGCCAGAACTATTTGAGAACTGCCGATGGTTGTGCATCAAGTCCCAAGTCATTGTGACCGAGGGTTTGAATGTACGGGCCCTGTTCAAACAGTTGATCACGCCTGATGATGCGCTCTGTCTCAGAAAATGTATCTAAGGTCCTGTCAGCACAGTTGCAGAATAAACCACTGGTGGGTTCTGTGGATTTAGAATAAACACAAATGTGCCTGAGCAGACGTCTGTTACAGGGACTGGCTAGTCTCCCTAGCAGACATACTTGGATAGGAGCTGTTACATTTCATAGTTTTACAACGAAATGCCTCAGTGGTTTAACAGCGTCTACTTCGTAGGTCGAAAACCATTAAGCTGCCATCAAATGAAAATGCATATTTGTTCATTTTCTGTTTTTTTTACCTCTAATCGTAATGAACAAAATTTACAAACTGATTCACACAAAATCCAAGAGGTTTTTCTACCAAACAACATTAAATAATTCTTTTTATATTTCAGCCTGAAGGAAAATCAATAAAGATCTTTGACATTGTGTGTCAGTATGACTCGATTGTAAGTATCATTTTTGCAACGTATATAAAACTATCTATATCAGTAGATAATAGTATAATCTTTTTTCCTATCGCAAAATTACATGACATTCCATTTCTATCCTGTGCTGGATATGATGATGAACTACATCCAGTAGCAAGGCCTGTGATCGGGACATTGAAGGACCCACCTCTTAAATGCAGTTGTTCCCAAGACCAAGCAGATCCGGGATGGTAACACCTTTTAGGGTCCCAGCTAGGGGCAAATAGTGAACCCCAAAACAAAGATCAACAATACATTTTTATAGTAAAATGACCAAATATACATTTTTATATTAAAATGACAATGAATGCAACACTAAAAAAAAAAGTATAAAAAACACATGTTCATAGTAAAATTACCGGAAATATATTTTTTAAAAAATTCCTGACAATACATTTTTGCAGAGAAATTATCAGCAAGATATGTTTTTTTTTTTAATTACCAACAATACATTTTATCACCGTTAGTATAATGTATGGCGTTCCCAATTCAAGGAGAGACAACACATCCTTTCAAAATTATAAGAAATTAACAGATTTCGAGCCTAACAGAAAAACCAAAAATATTGCTTTATAATAATACTAGTTTGTCTTTGAGTGATTCAGATGATTATGTATATTCGTTTAGTGTGCGTGCGTGTGTGTGTGTGTGTGCGTGTGTGTGTGTGTGCATCTAGTAGACGTTATGTTTGGTGGATTTTCGTATGTTGATTTGCGAACGTTTTTAAGTGCATACATTTGTTTTCGATAAATATACGTTAGATTCTCTAAGAATGGATTCATTAAAGGTGGTTGATGTATTACAATGTTTTTGACATGTGTTTATAGTCGGTAATATTGTTATTAGTAGGCCTTCGAAGTACTTTCAACATAAAGAATTGTGTTATTTTGTAATTAGGGTGGCATCTGTTAACAAAGTCTCCGGTATTTGGTATTTACGAAGCGATAATTGTTCCACGAATTGGAGTTCTGGTTATCGCCACTCTATAGGGAGTACTTTCAATCCCAGATATACTCGGTCACATAGGAAGACCGGAATTATGTGTTTTGAGTAGACCATAAAGTCCAGATAACTTAGGGTAGTATTCGATCAACCCTGACCATGTTTTGTACTCATCATTGACTTTCTAATTTTTCGTTAAAAAATATGGTATTAGAACATAATAAATAAAAGGATCTGTTTCAAATTCTAATCACCTGAAGAAGGCCAGAGTGTGCAACAACCGAAACGTCGTGAATATGATAACAAAGAGAAGGACAACAGTCCGAACAATGTAAATAACTGTAACAACTCATCTGAGAAATATAGACTGACAATGTAAATAGTGTAAAAAAGTATGACTAGTTTAATTTTTACTTTGCGAAAAGCCTTTTGTTTTTCACCTCGAAAGAAATAAAAATGATGATTCGATACAACTAAAAATAAATAAAAAAAATAATTTTATTTGTATAAAAAAAAAAATTACTTGGTTTTATTTTCAGGGGAATTATATCGATCAGGATGAACGTGACATAGTGAAAGCAATGATTCATCCGGAAAATGTAAGTGTTTATTTTTTTTATAAGTTAATCAATTTTTCTCTGACGTGGCATATATTAGGTTGGTGCAAAAATAATGTCGTTTTCTCACATATGTTACTATGTAAGAAAACGACATTATTTTTGCACCAACCTAATAACTATTCAGCGTCTAAGTATGCTAACTTTTCAGTATTAATTATTAATTTAATAGAGATAATGTTGGAGCTTTAATACAACATATCAGCTTTTGAGCATATATGACTGAAACGATGCCTACAGTGTCTGATATATTTTTAATGTTTATTATATTAACATATGACGAAAGATATTTATGTTCAACCCGTTTTTTTCATTGAGAAATATGAAGGCAACGATTATATTGGATGTTTCTTTATAAGGAAAGATTTGGCGTTCAATGCTATTTGAGTGACACTTTTCTTCATTTATAATCGGACTGGGATCAAAATGTAGTATCTGTCTTCCTCATCTCTAATATTAATATTAAGTGTTTCCTTATAAGGAAACATTCGGTACTCATTGATCGAGCAGACATTGTTAATTTATAAAATCTTTCTCTTTTTTATGTTCATACATTGTTTTCTCGAAATTTACGGATATTTTACAAATGTCTTTTCGTAGTTATTGCTTATATCCAGACATGTTTAAACTCACTACCCAAATTTATTATATTTAATATTATTACCACTTTAAATTCTTTGTCAGTCTTCTTTTTTTTTCCCAGGATTCAAATAATTCATTAAAATTAACCACCTTTTTTTTCAGCACCAAGAAATCATATCAAAATACCCTGATAAAGAATTCATGTTCCAGGTCGGTATTAAGTATCATATAAAATTTTAAACACTTAATAGTAAATCTTATTTACATAATATAAAAATTATTATAAGCTTTCAGTAAATGTCAAAAGATTTATATTTCTTTAATTCATTCCATCCCAAGCAAGGGAGTAAAGTCACTAAGACACAAGGGGTTAATATGTACGGAAGAATTACGAACAGAAACATTATAAATAAGAGAAAAGAGTAATCAGGAAAACAGAAACATTATAAATAAGAGAAAAGAGTAATCAGGAAAACAGTAGATAGCGACTGATATTGCGTTTAAATTTTTGGAGACTAAAGTTAGCTGGGAAGCATAGAGTCGGAAGAGAGTTTCACAAGCGAGAAATGCGAGAAAAGAAATTGGTATCATAGAACTTACGGCTACATCTGGCCAGCTCAACTGTAAATTAATGAGATTCCGACACCAGTCTAGTACCACGCTTTAAAAAAAAAAAAAAAAAAAACTAGGTACCATAACGAAGAGCTCATCCGAACCATTACTATTACAGTATTTATAGAAAGGGGACATTGAGGTAACCTTACGGCGGTTGGAAAGTGTCTGAAGCCGAACGGCCAGATCAGGGCTGATAATATTGCTGGTTCTTTTTTTAATTCTATCAAGGAGCTCAAGATAAATAGCAGGGACACCAGATCATGTGGCAGCAATATTGTAAGCGTGGATGAATGGTAGACTTATAGATATGTAAGCTAGATTTTGGAGAGAAAAACTGTCTCGCATGACACAGTGAATTAACTTTCTTAGCAGCTGAGCAACCAATGGATTCAATATCGTCTTTCCACTTCATATCAGCTGAGAACGTTAGCCTGAGAAGACACATCAAGTCACTTTCCTGGAGGTTAGCATCAGCCATACTTGTAATAAATGTCTTGGTGAAATATGACGAAAAAATTTGTATGACAATATGGAAATAATTCTATGTAAAATAGAAATGCATATAAGTAATTCTAGAAACAAAGATATGACAGAAATTAATGTAATTCTATAAATTTATAAACACTGGCTACCACTTTTTCAAGCATCTATAATTCTTTCAGCCAAAAACATTCTGTCGCAAAGAAAATACAGAAACTGCATTCAAAGATATCTTTGCTTCCAAATCTTATAACTTCATCGGAAAGACATAAATAAACTTGTAACCTGATGGCAGAAATGTATAGATATATGTCCAGGGTTCCTACTTTGATTTAAATATTGTTTAAATACATTCATTTAGGAATAAGTGTTGATTCTAAAATCGGACATTATTAACAACAAAACAGTGTTTTTTCAATTATTTTTAATTTGATTTAATTTAATTTTGAAACTAAAATGCATCTTTAAATATTGACAGTTCCTATTTTATTTAATTACTTCTCTTTCTTTTCTACTTTTTTTCTTCTTCATCTCCATATTGTATCCGATTTTACGTGGCATATTTGTCGTTTTAATTATTTTTTTCACCGAGACAAACCTACGCTTTCTTGACATCTAGATTTACCTCCCATTATTCACTGCTTTATTTTATCTTTCGTATTATTTCAGTCGATGTAATGATGTTATTCAAACAACCCATTAAAACTCTTATTGATATTTAATCCTATTCTCATTCTACCTAAGGTGTTTCTCTCTATGCATATCTCTATCTATCTCTCTTTTTGTCTATCTATCTCTCTTTTTGTCTATCTATCTATTTCTCTCTCTTTCTCTCTCTCATTCTCTCTCTCTCTCTCTCTCTCTCTCTCTCTCTCTCGCTTGCTCGCTCGCTAAGGAAAAACGTATGACAACGTGTAAACAGTTTTCTTGTGACACGTTTCGTCCTTTAGGACTTCATCCGACTAAATTTGTTATGTTTTTGCGTCTACACATGCGCACGAACGAGGGATGCTGGGAATTTTAAAAGCGTTTTATGTGTAGTCGCACCAAAATAACAAATTTAGTCCGATTAAGACTTAAATGACGAAACGCGTTACAAGAAAACTGTTTACACGTTGTCATACCTTTTTCACAATGTTATTCTTTATGTATAAAAATATATATCGTTATCTCATATATATATATATATATATATATATATATATATATATATATATATATATATATATATATATATATATATATCGTTTATGCGTTATTTCTATAGATGCAAATATTTAAATAAATGGTCTATTTATAATAAACAGTATTAACAACATTTACCAGTTTGAATGTCTGAGAACACGGAACAGTCCTATTGCTTGACATGCTCTACTATTTAGCTACAGAGGAAGCGTCTGGTTAGCAAAGACAAATTACTGTTTTTAAACGACAAATTTTACATGATTTCTATTTCCGTCGGAAGAAATAGCTGGTCAACACAAACTTCAAACTAAACGATCTGAACTTATCTCAAAATGCAGACAATAAAACACATTTTTATTATGTTACTTAAAAATTGAATGCTGAAAATGAACAAGAATAAACGAAAATAAATAAATAATATAAAATAAATAAACAAAAATAAATTAATCCCAACAAATAAATAAATAAATAAACTAAGTAAATAATAAACAAACCATGTACGCACAGATAAACACAAGAAAACATAGTAATAACAACCAACAATAAAATAATTGATAATAAATTTCGAAAAAAGTTAACAAGCAACAGTATAAAAAGTCATGAAGATTTGTATCCGGACCCGCAGTTATTCCCACTCAACAGACCCTAGAATAATTCGTAACACAATCGTTACCTCCCACTAAAATAACCGTTAGAATAATGCAATAGACTTCCCACAATGCAATACAACAGACTACCCACAATGTTTCACATGGCCTGACGATTGCATTTAGCAGAAACAGACTGTCTCCTCTGAGTGTGGACTTCAATGTCCATTTTTTTATTTGCATACGCTTTATCCTTGATATTGAACACTTTAACCAATAAATATAGCACACCATAAGACTATATTTTATCATCTATATATATATATATATATATATGTGTGTGTGTGTGTGTGTGTGTGTGTGTGAGAGAGAGAGAGAGAGAGAGAGAGAGAGTTTGTAAATAAAGGGATGGATTTTTTATTTATTAATACAAATTTATTTTATTAAAAACATTATTTTTAGTATAATATTCGAGAAAACCTTAGAAAAAAATATGCCTTCTCCAACAGGTTTCGAACCTGCGTTCCCCGCGGAGAAACCGTCATTACACCTGACGTGCTAAAAAACAAAAAAAAAAACGTTTAAATCCGATTAATAATAATAAAAAAAAGCAATTCTTTTATTTGCAAATTGCTTTGTTTACCTTAGGATACGAAACTGAGAAGATATGTCTATTTCGAATGTTACGGAGAAAACTGTGTTTAAAGGCTCTATTCATCTTTGTTTGGTCATCGACTCACTCTGTAGCCGAGAGGTCAAAGCACGTCAGAGGGCTGGAATCTTGCCGGAGAGTACACATTATTATCGCTATTAAGTTTTCTCGAATATTCAGACCGGTAGACGAAAATGAATAAATAAATAACGCTGTTTAATAAATAAAGAGCGTCTACTCAAATACGAATATCCACTAAAAATAACGTGTAAGTAATAATAATGTGTATGTATATATGCGCGCGTGTGTGTGTGTAATGTAGTGAAAATAATAAGCTATCAATCTATAATGCCTATCAATCATATTGTATCTATCTATCTATCTATCTGTCATTCTTCATAATTAGTTTACTGGTCGAATTGTTTCTTTCTAGATTGTTTCCAATGATGAGAACGGAATCGATGTTGATAAATGGGATTATCTCGCCAGAGACGCCTTTTATCTTGGTCAGAATTCCAACTTCGATTACATGCGCCTTTTCGCCCATGCCAAGGCCCTTAAAGTCGATGAGAAAATGCATATTTGCTATCCTTTAAAGGTTTGTACTTACTTAAGATCATCATACATACAGCTACACAAGTAAATAAACATACAGAATATCACGCATGCATCAACTATCTTACATACGCATAAACACACAAACATACGATTTATAGTCTTTGTTGATTCTCTCCTAGTGCTCAAGACGTGTGACATTCTGCCTGACTAAGCTAATCCCGTAAAATAGAGGATACTGTTCAGCGCCTCACCGAAGTTTTAGTGCGTGAGTCCAGCTAAGCACTAACACGGTGTTGGGAATTGGATTCTCATTGGGCAGAGTTCAAAAGCCTTGAGGATGATGAATTATTTTCACCCTACAACCCTTTCCCCATACAATCAAAACATCGCTGCCTCTGACTATTTTCGGTTGGTTGTTTTTGTTTAGCGGTATCTCAAACTCTATGGGTAGTAATTTTTTATGGTAGTAATTTTTTATGCAAAAATGTATTGCTGTTACTTTTGCCATAAAAATGTATTTGTTATACTTTCTTAATGTTTTTGTTTGGGGGTTCGTCATTTGCCAAGAGCTGGGAGACTAACAGGCGCTCTCTTTCCGTGTCGGGATGGATCTGAGACCAACTACAATTAAGAGATGGTTCCACGGTCCTCAGAACCTCCAATCTCCCGATCCGCGGCCTTGTTATCAGTATCATTTATCGTCATGCCCAAGATTCTGGATACTTTATCGTTATTTCCATAGAAAAATGATACCTCCATTAGTTCAACTAGTTCAGACCTTTAGATTTCATATCTATCAGGCCATATACACGGGTTCGAATCATCGTCAATTCCTTGATAAAGAGTACACCATCTTCCAAAGAAGTGTAGAACAAATTCCCGAAAGAAGCATTCACTGATTACTACATCTTTAACATCATCAAGTCAACCATTATTTATACAAAATAAACATATTTAGTAACCTCCCCCCATTATGGGCATTAATATATCCACGATATAATAACACTTTACTTCCGAAGGAACGGAATAGCCTTGTTCCCAGCGAGAGTTTTATACCACTAAATGATACACGAAATTATATATATATATATATATATATATATATATATATATATATATGAGGCACGGGGGAGTAATATATATATATATATATATATATATATATATGTGTGTGTGTGTGTGTGTATATATATATATATATATATATATATATATATATACGTGTCCCACGCAACGGCAATATAACATATATTTATACAGCAAACACAGTGAAAGGAGAACAAAAAGATAGGGCCTTACATTTAATATGGAGATTCTTCTGTGTTTCTGGAGAAGCTATGTTTGAGATAGATACAAGCGGGCTGTATGCATCTACTATGTCATAAACGAGGGCATATTCGCGAACAGGAAACAGCGAATCTTAGATTTTCCAAAAACGAAGAATGGGAATCGGAGTTCCTTTCTATATTTGGGGAAGTTATATTCCGAAAGGGAAACTGTGCCATATGCCCCTTCTGAGCTGTACTACATCCTGACAGAAGCAGACTTAGTAACCTCTCGCGTTGCCTTTTGTGAAACCGACTGAATAACTGTCACTTTGATCACTGTATGTCACTAAGTGATTGTGACGTGACTATCTCGACCAAAGGGAGATAATCGCTTTTTGTATCCCCTGCAAGGTCAGCAGCCACATGAGGACGACTAGTTTCCTGCTGTAAAGTGAGCATATCATAAGGCCTGAATCTGTCAACTCATCTACCCATTTATTTGACATCACCAGATCTCATTTGATCAAGCAGTTTCAAACCTAATCAATAACCTACTATCTTTGGAAGAAGACCTTTTACTATATGGAGCTTGAGGCCTTACTGATATACCCCTAGTCGAGTAGTGATTAGTATTATAATTATTATTACTTTTTCATTAATTTATAATTATCATTTTATGATTTTTTTCAGCTGAAAGAGAATATCCATGGGATATATCATTTAAAACGATGGAATTTCAAACACGCTTACCAACACCGTGTGGTCCTCTGCATCGGCTTAATGTAAGTCATTCCTTAAATACTGTATGATTTCAAAATTTTAATATTGAATATATTCTCATGTATTTTGATTGATTCAAACGCGCCGATGTATATGGTGTCTTAGAATTAACAATCTATTTCAATGAAATCGGGTAATTTTAAAAAAATATATATACACAATTTTATTTTAATCAACTCACCCCAATCAAGGAAATAATGTCACTGAGACACAAGAGGCTATTGGAAGTGAAAGAGAATTAGAAGACTTTAGAAGAAACGAGAAACCTACTCCTAAAGAGGAAGCAAGGGGTAAACCTCTGTTCAAAACAATGGGAAGGAGTGTGAACTGGGTTATAGGCGAACCTATCTTCTCCTACCGAGGAAAAAATAAATAGTAAATAAAATTGCCGAGCTTAAGCGGAGATATTAGGAGTATAGAGTTGAAGTAGACATTAGGAAGCCCAATACTAAACAGAAAACAAGGGATGAACCGGGCGATAGGCGAACTTATCTACACCTATCAGCCTATCTATTCATATCTAACCAAAGATGAATTTTCTTCAGCAGTGAAAAATGCAAGCTATTTTTTTATTTGTTACTAAAGTGGTTTTTTGGACATCACCAGATCTCATTTGATCAAGCAGTTTCAAACCTAATCAATAACCTACTATCTTTGGAAGAAGACCTGTTACTATATGGAGCTTGAGGCCTTGTGCCTCACTTGCTATTATTAAATTATCACTTTCAGAAGTAACGCAAAAACTCCCTCCACTTTCAATAATTCAATAATTACACTTTGACGGACGGGCCGGTGATGTTCCTCTTCGAGTGGCAAGCTGCAAAAAGATTACAAATCTGGTTTCGTTTTTTACTTACTTCGAAAGTGAGAACTCACTTCATGCGTCTTCCAATTTCAATGCATTAATAATTTCAGTCTAACGGTGAGCTTCCTCTCCTAGCGATAGACTGTTGAATGATTACAACTCTGGTTTCATTTCGAGCATTCTCGCCTCGTTTTCGATGTTGGTTGGAGAGAGAATAAGAGTCTGAGTTTGTTCCCCGTTTCATTCTGCCTGGTTGCTTATTTTACATATATGTTTACTACACCTGTACAAGTCTTTATTCCATCTCCCAAGATCTATTTTCAAAGATGGTCAGAATTTGGGCTTAAAAGTCTGAAGCATAATTCTCAATAAAAGTAAATAAATAAAAATTTATTTCTTCCACTTTGTCTTCAAAAATCAAAAGACAGCAAATATAAACCCTAAAGCTTTTGGTATTGAATCCTCTATAACAAAATCCTTTACTTCTTCGACAGGAACTTCAATAGAGCCAATTCTTTCTTATTCTTCAATCCCACCATGTCATTCAAGTTTCATTTCATCGGAATTCTCAACAGAAAACAATGTGGCACAAGCACCAGTTGAACTCACACCGTCTCTATATGAGATGTTCTTTTTTTATGATCAGTGTCATTCAACTTTTGTATAAATTGAATCTTTTATTTAATTTGTCCGTTATGCAACTCACATGAATTCAAATAAAAGATTTAATGGCGACGGTTACAATGTGAGACACAACAATGTGACATTTCAGAATAGTTTATTACAAACAACTGTAATTTCGACGAACATCTTAAGGTGAACATTCTGAAAATATATTCGGATGGGATTACCATTTTCCCTTTTAAAGTAGGGAACTCGTTGATTTGGGATAGGGTCAGTGCCGATACATTTTCGATCAGTAATTTCATCAAGTCCGCGATTGAGCCGGAGGTCTGTCGTACGGGACGCAGAGATCAAAAAACAAATAGTTAAATATTCTTCTCTTGCGGACAGATTTATTTTTACTCCAGTGATAGTGGAAATCTCTGTGGTTATTGGTCCTCGTTCGATAGCGTTCATTTGGAGGGTTGGTGGGATTGCGTCTCAATTAAGGGACGAGCCTCGTAAAATGGAGTGGCTCTTGCAGCGTGTCTCACTGGCGATGGTTCCAGGTAATGCTTTCTCCATAAATTGCGGCTGTCAGAGGAAAGCAACAAAAAAAAAAAAATGAAAAAAAAAACATTTTGTTTATAGAGACTTTATTCAGAATCTACCGACCTTGCGATACTTAAAACGCATGAGAATAGTTACGTATGCAAACTACTAACTTTCCGCCCTGGGAGAATGATCATGCGCAAAATGATGGTGATCGAGCTCATCCGTGAATTTTCCGTTAGTTGATAATTTGATAAGTTACTAAGATGAATTAATCAAACACCTTAATATAAATCTTATGGAACTCTCCTGACAGGAGAGTTCCATAAGATTTATATCAAGATTTTTTTTTTTTTAAGATTTATGTCAAATTATCAACTAACGGAAAATTCCCTGGTGAGCTCGATCACCAATATCTTGAGCACGTTTCAATTGCATGCCATGCACCCTGGCTACGTTTCATTCGCGTTGACGTATTAATTACCAGTATAGCTGTTTTCTCAAGACAAGTGATATTTTTTGTAATAAAACCTAACTATATGAAAGTGAATTTATACATTTTCTTTGTCCTTGAGAATTGACAGTAAAAATAATAAGCACTATTTATTAGATTATTTATTTACACTATTTACTATATTATTTTTTTAAATGGTTAACAAAACACCAGCTAATTGCCAATTGATTGAAACTTTATAAAATAGTAAATAATAAGGATTTCCTTATAGCTGGTTCACATATTTCAATAATTTGGTAAATTCTTATAAATTTATGAATGAAAAATTTTTTCATACTTATTTCTTTATAAATTGGTAAATTATAAATATTATATTGCATTTAGTTCTAATCGTATTAGTTTTTAGAATGTTGCAAATATAAAATTAGTCTTGTAAATAAACAATCTAATAAGTAAATAGTTTAATATTTTTGTTGTAAATTCTCAATAACAAAAATGTATAAATTCACTTTCATTGTGTGTTTAGATTTTGTTCCAATTCTAATCATCGCTTTTTATAAAAACAGACATTGCCGAAGAGTGAAGGAAGTTAGAAAAGCGGTGTCATGGAAAAAAACCGTCCTTTTAAGTTTTGACTCTACGTTTTATTTGAAATATTGTTTAAAATTTAAATAAAAATGTCAATATGCAAAAAAAAAAAAATGTGAAAATAATTAATGAAAAATGTCTCTTTCAAATTTTAGGTTTGCCGATGCTGTAAAAGAAGGACAATTACAGTGAGTAATTTAAATATCTATATTCTTGCTGGTCACACACACCTGACACCCACATATATATGTTCAAGGCAGAACCTACACCTCCGTGCACCCACCGCAACTAATTTCTCCCGGTCAAATATATCTTGATAGAATGTAAGAAGCACAAAAAAAATGTAGTAACTATTATCGAGCACAAAATCTTAACATGCTCTTCAAAAATTTACCTACTGCCCAAATAATAGGTTATCTGAAAAAAAGAAAATACTTTCAAGAAAATAGAGCTTGGATTTTGAACCATACAACTTATGTTTTCCCGAACAATATAATTTGAATTGTTTTGAAAACAATTTTAAAACCTCACAACCACTTGAAACGTTTTGAAACATTCCTGAATACAAATCCAGTTTCGGCATTAAATAACCCACAGAGGTTTTGATATGCTGCTAAAACACATAAACAATCAATCTGTTGGTGATATCTGAGGGTAATGTTACGGCTCACAGTGTTGTGGCGGACTTCAACACATTAATTTAACTTTTGATTAGGAAACAAGGCTCACATAAGAAGGATAACCAAAAGACATTGTTACACATAAAACATTTTAACAAGATGTACAATATCAAACAACGTTGTGAAAGAAAGCATGCATTTAAGTAAGAAAGGTTGAATTAACGAAGAGTTGCCTCTCTTTATCTGTTATTTTAGAGTTCAGGTAGTTATTTGGTTTAAAGTTCATTGGAAAAAATGTTCTTGAGAGTTTCTTGTTATGATTGTTCTTGAAAGATATTGTTGTGTAAGAAGAGTTTTTTACGAGTGTGTACAAGTTATGTTCAGTATGTGAGTGTGTGTGTGAGTGAGAAGGTTGGCGCATGGTTTCAACTGTGGATTCGTTTGGCAGTTGAATTCTCACTAATTGAGATTAGAAAAATCTTGGCTTAAATAAGTGACTATAGGCTCCAAATCGTTGCGCGGAAAAAATTATTCTTCATGTGCAAACGATCTGTTTGGTTGGCATCGACTAATCAGCAATCGAGCTTTGGGGAGACTTAAGAAAGATTCTATGGTCCGCTTCTCCCAAAAGTGCACAAAATTGACTACTTAAAAATAGAGCGATTACAAAATTGTCGCATTACTGCGATTTGTAAATTGCCTGTAGAAATGTAGTGGTGATTTATTAGCCAATGAATGCTTAGCAATGTGAATGTGATTTGTATGTTTGTATGTATGCATGTTCGTGCGTACTACATCCGGCCAATGTGTATCGTCAAGCCGAATTCACATTCCGGCCTAGTAATCTAATTTTCACTTAATCTCTATTGGTCAGAATGTCTTATTAGTCATGGAAAGCTCCTATCTATATATAAAATTCTGTGATCTCCGTTAGTCCGTCCGTCACATCACTAAAATAGCCATACATTGACCGATCGAAACCAAATTTTGGGGAGAAGTGCAAACAGGTAAGGGGGTACAAAGTACAGTTGATTTTATTATTTTTTAAATTAAAAATTTTATTATTTAACATACAAAATACTCCCACTATTTTAAAAACAGTTTAATGATTAAAATAACAAATATATATTTGATAAAAATGTAATATTGATTTTGCATATCTTTTTTTTTGCTTTTTCTTCCGCAAGGGAGTTAATAATGATAATGTTCTTACTTTGAATGCGCGGTTATCTCCCTTTTACCTTCTCTATTTATTTTTTTATTTTTTTTAAATGTACTTTTTATCATATAAAATTTAGTGAGCCGAGAGCAAATTTTCATTCGGAAAATGCGGCCCAGAGAAAATAAAGTTTAGGAACCACTTCTTTAATACCACGGACGGAACAGAATAGCTGGAAAAAAAAAAGGAATGACAAACATGCATTTGTTCTCAAAAAGATTTTTTTTACACCGCCACAACAACAAACAGTATGAAAGCGTCGAAAGGTGTAAAGGTTTTTAATTTTAATATTGCCCAAAAGACAGAACGGGCAGAGTATTGGTATTTTCTGTCTCCTTTGTGGCACCATGTTGCAGATATATCATATATTAAACAGTAAGTACAACGGAAGAGTAGTACACGACAAGTGAGTGTGTGTCGGTTGACCCAGCGTTCAGTCTATTCAAATGTTCCCCCAAGGCCTTCTCTCCTACTAATCTTATAGTAGGCGGAAGAGCCCAACATAGCCTCTTTAGAGGGAGGACGCCACAACACCCTCCCCTTTTCAGCCTGACTCCGTACTTCGAGTCTTTTTTTATAATTACCACATAATACTTTTTATGCAACTAAATAAACCCCTTTTCACCAAAAAAATCAGAAACAACCACTTAGAAAAAGCTATATACAGGAATTACGTTCACAATTTTTTTTTAGTTTTACGACAAACATTTTACGTGTTAACAACAGTCTCTTTATATTAAGGTCTCTATTCATCATTCCTGAATAATGAAAAATTTGATAAGTTTAATGCTAAATTATAATGTTAATAATTTCCAATAATCCAATGCGTATTGTGCTTTTCTGGTAATTCAAAGTTCATAAGTGAGGAGATGGGGTTTTTTATTCATTTTTTTCTTTTTTTGTAGACATGGTATAAAATAAAAGATGTTCAATATGTTTTTCTTTGCGAGTTAATTTCTAAAGGTTCCGTAAATTTCCTTTTCTTTTGGGTCTTCTGAGCTCTGGTACTGGTTACAGTATTGGAATCTCAAACCTGTCAAAGACGACGTCCATAATGTCATCTTCAATAGGATCCCTGTCGACTACGCTTTCATACCGTTTTCTAATTTGGTTTACATGACACTTTGTATATAAACTTCGGTCCCTGAACCATGTAAATCTTGTTACCAATTTGTCTGTCTATTGTTCCTATCTCCCAGTGAGCTCTATGAGTTAATAGGCACATCCCAAAGTTGAAACTCTTCTAACTAATCAATCCTGAACAAATTACCCGTATTCTTCATAATATACGCCTTTAGTTTTAAAGTTTTACCTTTGAATGACACGTTCGTTATAAGTTCGCCTATAAACTTAATAGGGTCGCCAGTTACACTTTTAGCTAATCGGTTCGTTCTTAACAAAGTCGGCTTACCCAGTTTTTTCCATGTTTGATAATTAATTATTGATAAGTCTGAACCCAAATCAAGCTGTAACCTTATATTTTTGTAAAATATTTGAACTTCAATATATTTCCTGATGTTACGACATTCTGGTTCATCAAACTTGGTAATTTTTACAAACCTGTTTTTGTCTTGTTCATAATCCTGCAGTGGGAACTTTTGTGTCCCACTTTATCACAATTAAAACATTCTTTAACTTTAAAAGGACAATCTCTAAACCAATGTAATTGACCACACCCGAGAAATGGTCTTGACGGCAAAGTAACTTCATTATTTTTTGGTTGAACTTTTTTTAAATTTTTCTTTGGCGTATTTCTTTTAATGTGAGCCACGCCACACTGTTCGATGTTTTTTCGAATCCTCTCTGTCGCTCACGAAACGTTGGCAATCTTCGGCAACTTGCTGTAAAGTAACGTCAGGCTCGTTTTCAAGCTTGTTGAGTACCCTACGACGTATTTCGGCGTCTTTCGCTGAAATCAAACCCTGGACGAAAATCATGCATTTAAAATTGTCTTCATCTTCTTTGAAGGTGAGGTTCATTCCAACGCTTGTGGAACAGTGATGTTTTTGGACTGAAGAGTTCCATTAATTATTGAACCGCGTTTTTAAATTTCAAGTCGCTGGTTTTCTTAGGCAAAATATAGTTAACAAACTTAGTATATTCTGCTGTGCCAAATTTCTGAGGAATAGGCGAACCTCTTTGTGATCAGCCCAACTTGCACAATCCGTATTGTATAAATCTTCGTAACGTTTAAAGTACGAAGCGAATGTAATTTCTTCTTCGGGTGCAAACGTGAAGTTTTCAATAGCACTCTATATAGCATTTTGAGAGAATGCGTTTTCGCTGTCTTCGTTTTGGCTTTTGATGGATATATTATACAAGTGTCTTTGCTCATTCTGTGTTTGAAAGAGCATTTATTCCAGTTTCTGTTATCTAACCTGAATTTCTAGATGCAATTCTTCAAATTTCTTCTGGTATTCTGCTTATTCTTGTTGGAATTTTAGTTGTTGTTCTTGATGGTATTTCAGCCACTCTAGAATTGTACTTTTAAATTCGTCCATTTTACTGCGTAAAATTAAAAAATGAGAGGGCGGATTTTTTTTTCTCTTTACCCTCTTAACCAACAATAAGTCTGTTTGACTTGTACGATTCTTTTAATGAAAAATTTAAAAGCAGGTGAGGGGGTAAATTTTTATTTTACCCTATTAGCGAAAACAATAAGTCTGTTTGACTTGTACAGTTCTTCTACTGACTTGTTGGAATGGAAAAAATAATAAGGTTCACCAACCTTCTTCCCAACCATTGAATTGAACTTGTAGGAATCTTCTTGTTTTGAAGAGTTTCGTTTTCTTTCACTGTCAGTGTTGTAATTAACACTGGATATCCTTTTTGTCGTAGAGTTTGATCAGAATTCCATTCTTCACCACTGTTGTAAACACTGGCAAAAAAAAAATTGTATGATTTAACGTGAAGTCCGTTTCTTCGAATCCTTCGTTGCCAAGGTGTTGAGACCAAATAAATGATTAAAGAAATAACAAAACCAGAGTTGCAGATATATCATATATTAAACAGTAAGTACAACAGAAGAGTAGTACATGACTATTGAGTGTGTGTCGGTTTGACCCAGCGTTCAATCTATTCGACTGTTAATATTTAACAGCCCCACTACGAGGAATGTATGTGGCACATGGCCGAGTTTACCGTGGGTTCTCCGAGCCCGAAGGCTCGGCCAAAAATATTCCCTTACAACCCGTATAAACAGGTTCATGGTCTGTCTACCTCCTCGGATAAAACTTGGGCCTTCGGCAAAGCCTCGTCCAGCTTCCTCTCTGCTCAAGGCAGAGAGTTCGACAGTAACGAACAATCTGTTCAACTGTTAAATAACAGCCCGCGCCACGAGGGATGTATGTGGCACAAAGCCGAGTTTACCATAGGTTTTCCGAGCCCGTATGCTCGGCCAAAAATATTCCCTTAGAACCCGTATAAACGGGTTCCGGACCTGTCTGCCTCCTCGGACGAAACTTTGCCCTGCGGCAAAGCTTCGTCCGGGTTACTCTCTGCCTCGGCAGAGAGTTCGACAGGAATGAACAGTCTAAGCGACTGTTATATTTAACAGTCCCCCCCACAAGGAATGTATGTGGCACAAGATAGAATTTGACGTGGGTTTCTCCGAGCCCGTATGCTCAGCCAAAAATATTCCCTTTGAACCCATATAAACGGGTTCAGGGCCTGTCTACCTCCCCGGACGAACTTTGCCCTGCGGCAAAGCTTCGTCCGAGTTCCTCTCCGCCGAGGCAGAGAGTTCGACAGCAATTAACAGCCTTAGCGACTGTTAATATTGAACAGTCCCCCACGAGGGTGTATGTGGCACAAGGCCGGTTTACTGTGGGTATTTCAAGCTCGTAGGCTCGGCCAAAAATATTTCTTTGAACCTGGCTAAACGAGTTCAGGAAATGTCTACCTCTCCGGACGAAATTTGCCCTGTGGCAAAACTTCGTCCAAGTTCCTCTCTGCCGAGGCAGAGAGTTTGACAGAAATGAACAGTTTGGTCGACCGTTCCCCCAAGGTCTTCTCTCCTACTAATCTTATAGTAGGCAGAAGTGTCCAACATAGACTCTTTAGAGGGACGACACCACAACAAATACAAATACATTGCATGCAATAGATTTAGTTTAAAGATGTGATACCAAAAATGTCTTTTTATTCAGACAGCACTACGATAACTCAAACGTTTTCTTTTCATAGATTTCCTCCATGATAATTGTATTTTTTACAACTGATTATTCTACATATTTTCTACACTTTATTCAGATAAGAGTATGATAATTCAAACGTTTTCTTCTAATAGTTTTCCATCGCAAATAAATCTAAAATTTATTTCGAACGGACAGATTCAGTAATAAACGTTATAATCTTGTTTATAAACGTATTATCGTGTAAATCTTTTATTTCAATTGATAAATTCATTTACAGAATAACAGACAAATCAACTGATGCGATATATTATAATCTTCGTGGAAGAAGTGAAATCATTGAAAAAATTGAAAGAAGGGAATTGTACGTCAGCCTTGGTGGCATACCAAAACATAAACTGGTGAGTAGGAATTTTTAATACTTGTAAAAGTCAAAAAGAAAGTCCTGTTGCATTTCAGATAAGATCACTTTAAGGGTACATTTTCAATATTTACATTCGTTTAAGATTTTGGGCAAAGATTATGACAGATATAATATCTTAAAATCGATTTGAGTTTATTTCGAAAGTAGTACAATTAATGAATGTATTTTTGTATTTTGAAGTTGTTTTTAGAAGACAGAAATATCGATTTAAAACAGAAATCTGTGAAACTGCAATCTCGTCATATTTGAAGCCTTTAAACACGTCTGAGTAGAGAAATTATTAAAATTAAACTAATTGTTAATTATTGTCTCATTTACTTTCAAACTTAATCTGGAAAATGGAAATTCACAGTTAAAATATTTCTTTCTGCTAGAAATTTGTAAGAATATTTAAATCAATAATAAATTACTTTTTTTATTATCCTATCCATCGGTCCAATGTTAATTTTTTCAATGCCATGTCATCTTTGATATTATAGTTTTATTTTATGACGATAGGAGTTAAACGCTACTTTTTCTATCAGTGGAAAAAATTAAATTACTACCGAAATGATAAAAAATCTTTAAATCAATAATAAACAATTACTGTCAGATACGGCATATCGCTGCTGCGGTCGGCAACTCCCCGATCTCCGGACCACATCCGCCCCGCCAACTTAACACCGGGATACTAATTGTCTAATTAATTTGCGGAGCAAGTGACAGAGAAAAATATCTCTTGGAGTTAATTGACTTAAAAATCAAAATTTCATTCCGAATCTACTGTTGAATTCTACAAGAAATATGTTTTTGCCAAGCGGGAAATATTAAAAAAATGAATAATACGAAAAGGTATCATTATTTGGAAGTACATATGCATATGAACTACTTTTTTTGAAAATAAAATATACTAAAAGTCATTTAAGAACAAGGTTGGATGACGTCCACCTGGATAATGTTTTGCTCCTGTCATCGATAAATATTTCACCTGGTGTGGAGAAATTATCGAACAAGCAGAAACAAATGTCTCATTAAATAATTTATCATTTCTAACTGTATTTCATTTGTAGTAAGAAATTTTCATTTTTTAATTGACTGTGTTAGTTAACCTGTTATTCCTGCAGTAAAATAAGGAACATTATTTAAATAATATAACATTAACTTTATTGTTTTTTTTTTTCTTTAAACCTCCGGACGAAGGCAGACTCCTGGACGGAGCGGCCTAAAGTCGAGACAATTTATATTTTATACATGATATCATGGCCCTCTTTCGAGACACAGCATAGCTGTTTGGCCCGCTCTCTCCAAAAGGTCTAGAGATTCTGCTATGTATTTAGAGATCCTTAATAAATTTCAAAGATATGAAAAAAATATAGAGGAAAAGAAAAACTATTATTGTTTGTAGGTTCGGTTAAAAAAGATTGAGGAAACCGGACATCAGTATGGAACACCATAAAAATGGCGAAATATACACAGTGAGATATAAAACCAAAACAAATTTATTAAAATAAAAAAAAGCAAATTTTGTTAAATTTTAGGGTTCCGCAAATTTTATGGTTTGTGCTCCTGGAAAAAGGGGGACAATACATTTCTGGACAAGTAACATTTTTATTTTCTAAAATAAGGCTCAACAGTAGTTGTGAGGAAAAGATCAAGTTTACATCTGCTAGCAGCTAGGTCTCATCATCTTACGTTTGAAATGGTTAGACGTAAGTTTTATTCTAACAGTTTCTTCTCTCGCATTTCTCGTTTGTGGAACTCACCTCCGGCTTCTTGATTCCTAGTGAAAAAATTTAAATGCAATGTCAATCTTAATTTTCGTTCTTATTGTCCTCTCCCATTAATAGTAGTTTTTCTCATATTCTCTAACACTCAGTAATCTATTGCGTCCTAGTGGCTTTATTACCTTGATTTGGGTGAAATGATTATAAATAATAATAAAAGAGAGAACGTCCTTTCGGTTTGATTTTAACATCGGTTTGGCAGAAAAGGCAATATGTGGATACGAAATTTTCAAGCGGGCAAAGATTTAATTACTATCACTAATCAACTTTAACTGCAATCATGCTGGATATTAATCAAGACCCCAGAATTTAGGTTTACTGAAAATGTGCAGTAATACAAGATTACACAATATCAAGATAGTAGACATTATCAGATAAGACTTTTTTTTTAATAAATTAAATTTTAGAATATGTTTTTTGTCGTTGAACCCATCATTAATGTACAGAGGAGCAGAGAAGTAACAAGTCTTAAATCTCAGTTTTTGGGAGAAAAATACTCCAACGCGTATATAAACTGAGGAATGTGTGTTTACTATTATTATTGTCCTATTGTGCTTTTCCTTCCTTTCATTAGTTGGCACAACCGTTACGTCCCGCCAACACCTCATAAATAATTGATTATTCCGCGTTATCATCGCGTGGTAAGAGGGGGAAAACACTACTTGGTTTCAGTAAGAAAATGAAAGGATGAAATAAGCGGGAACAGAATCATGTTAAGATCATAAGAACAGATATTACACCTTGATCTCAGCCAAAAGGCCAGGAAACGATTGTATTTTATTGCCGCCCTCACGCTGGCAGGATGTGGCCCAAGGTCAGTTTAATGTGGAGAGACCGAACTTATGTTCCCGGGCAAGGTGCAAAAATCCCAGCCCGACAACCGTCGATTTAGCTGGAATCGGCATTACTACCGATCTCCACTCTTTAGTGCAATGAGGGAGGTACTGCCACCAGCAGCTGTTCCCCTCCGAGACCCGACACCTCACTTATATTTTCAGTTGCGCTCTGTTCAAAAACAGAGACATAACTGAGAAATGAATTTTAGTTTATTCACCCGATGGCAGATACTACACATTGATCCCAACCATTGCGACTGCTATAAAACACCATTTTTCGGATGCACAATATCGAACGACGGAAATCGAATAAGACAATCGCTAAAACTCCAGTTACCATAAATAAAATAACATCGTTTGCTGAATTATTTTCTTAAATATTACTAAGACAGGGATGTGGAAAGAAAGAAAGAAAGAAAGAAAGAAAGAAAGAAAGAAGGGAAGATAGAAGTGTTTAACGGCTCCTACTACTACGTCATAAATAATGGACTATTCCGTTTTGATTGCGTAGAAAAACAAGACATCCGAAAGAAAGAAGGGAAGATATAAATGTTTAACGGTTGTTTCAGTGAAATAAAAAGTTATTAATTTCAAATCTATTCATTTGTACCCACTTCTTAAAATAACGACTTACATTCATATTTATTATTATTATTATTGCAATATTTTGTTAAAGTTGTTAAACTCAAATATTTAACGATGCGATAGGGGAATTTTTAGAGATTTTTATTGTCGTAGAACTTGCCAGGAACTTATTTAATCATTAACTGAAGAATTAAGATTTATCAGATATTTCAAATAGGAAAACCGTGAAATTTTCAAGGGTCTTCCTAGTTTATTATTATTATTAGTATTATTATTATTATTATTATTATTATTTATACATCATTCTTGCATATCCAAAATGTTATTGACTGGTGATGTGTTCAAGTTGATATATTGCAATAATTCATTCATTTTTTCAATTTTTACCTTCATATTTTTCTACTCTGTAGATATTGTCGTATTTTTTTTTTTTACCTTACATCGTGGGTGGCGTTTTCAATAACCCGTAAAGCGTGATATGCTGTGGGATTCCATCAGTTTCTTAACATCAACCTTTCTTCCTGTCCATTTTTAAACTATTTCTTGACTTCCAACTGTTCTCATTATTGCCATAACGTAAGTTCAGTATCGATTTCTTCTTCTTATCTGTTAGGTTTTGTGTTTGAAATATTTTTGGAGTGTAGAGCTCTTCGTCTTCATCGCGTTATTCAATTGTCTTTGAATCCAAAACATTTCTAATCTGATTGTTGCCTTTATTTTAACATTTTTAACTGCCGCAGTATAATTATTCTTTTTATATTTTTTCTTTACAGTTCCAGAATACTGATTCAGAAAAAGTAAGTGCGAACATCCTCTTCTCAAGAAAAATGAAAAAAGTAGCATGATAATTTTTATACATTTCCAAGGCATGTATTGTAAGGGCGTCATCATCCGTAAGTTTATTATGTTCAATCCGTACTGAGGTCTCCAAGATTAAATTAAGATTTCAAAATACCTTTATATATTTATTCATAGGAAATTGATAAAAAGCAATGCAAACTGAGTTAAAAAGCAATATTAAAAAAATAAATAAATAATAATAATAATAATAAAACAATCAAAGCTAACCGCCCAGGTATTGTTATTAGACACCGCAAACAAAAAATTGCCTCCTTATTAATATGGCAGTCCCTGCACACTGCAATGTATCTTTGGAGGTCTTCAAAAAGCTATCAAAATACAAGGACCTTGAAATTGAAATCTCAAAAATGTGGCACATGGGATCATCAACAATCCCTGTTGTAGTTGGAGCCCTCGCATTGGTCGGAAAAGATTCCAATAGACTCAATGAAGGGATTCCTGGAAACCCATGCCTTAAAGAAATACAAATAATTGTACTCACGAGTACATCCCATACCTTACGAAGGGCTTTATCTATGTAAAAAATGTGTGTTTGTTTGTTTCGTTTTGTTTTTTTAGTTGGTCAGTGGTAAATGTCATAATGTTTTTTTCTGGACGGGGCCCGGAAAGAAATGTGTACACACCAGAAATAATAATAATAATAATAATTATTATTATTATTATTATTATTATTATTATTATTATTATTATTATTATTATTAAGATTACAGTGAGTTGAAGGGTATCCTCAATACTGTAAAATGTTCCAATGATGACATCAGTATGGATTTTGGATTAGATCAATGTGCAAAAGTAACATTCAAGAAAGGGAGAATTACAGAAACACAAAACAAAATAGATTTGAACTGCATTTCTTTCACAATGGCTTCATTTTATTCATTTTGATGCGTTGATTATCAGTACAACTGTTTTCTCAAGACAAGTGAAGTTTATACAATGACTTAAATATAGCATGAAATTGTGGAAAACCACATTATACCTAAATCATACTGAAGATACTGCCACTTCCAATTGTTTGAATATCTTGTGAGGAGACATGCTGTTGCCCATTTTGTTCTGTCTGTCCTTAATCCCATTAATAAACCATAATGCACCCAATACAATGGCAAAGAAACTAAAAGAAAAAGTAAATGATGACATCAGTATTTGTTTCGAATTAGATCAATGTGCAAAAGTAATATTCAAGAAAGGGAGAATTACAGAAACACACTCAACAGATGTAGATTTTGTCACAAAGTTTAGGGATCTGGAACAAGAAGAAGCCTAGGAGTCAGCGAAGGAGATGGAATAAGTAAATAATACTACAGTTGTGTATGTCTAGTGTTAAATACCAAGTGAGACAGTTGAGGTTTCTAGGGCACATAATGAGGAAGGAGTGTTTGGAAAATCTGATACTCACAGGACAGATTGAAAGCAAGACAGACAGAGGAAAACAGCGCATGGCACAATGAGCTTTTGTAAATCGATGACGGAACAGGGTTTAGGAGAAATAACAGAGGTACAAAATTTATTAAGAGCTACAAATGACGGGAAATAGTGGTGGGCTATAATCGCCTATGTCCTAAAGGGACACAGCACATAAAGAGGAAGATTCGTCCATGTCTTGAACATTGCTACCTCATCAGGCCTAGTGTCCCTGCTGTATATCTAGAGATTCTTGATAAAATCCAAAGAAGAATCAACAATATTATTAGTCCTAACCTGGCATCTGGGCTTCAGTCACTTTCTCACCGCTGTAATGTTACTTCCTTGTATATTTCTTATAAATAGTATTATGGTAATTGTTTGAATGACCTCTTCGGTATTGTACCTAAACTTTATGCATTTGAGCGTAGAACTAGATTGGAGGTTAGGTCTCATCAATTTACAGTTGAATTGCCTACATGTGACCGTAAGTTATGGGCTAACAGTTTCTTTTCTCGCACTTCTTGTAGAATTTTGTTCCGGCTCTATGCTCTATTTTTGATATTCAAAAATCCAAATGTAATGTCAATCATTTTTCTACTCGCTCTTTAATAGTGTTTCGCTTTTTTTCTTATTCTTCACAGTCAGTAACGATTTACAACTTAGTGGCTTTATTGCCAAGCATGGGGTGAAATGATTTAAAAAAATAAATTTAGGGACGGTACTGGGTCTTTTACAGTTTTTTTCATTATCAATTTACCAGTTCTCCATATTTTGATGTTTCTCTTTTTTTCTTTCATAGACTGGCATCAAAGCCATTGAATTATTTCGGGAGAAATTTAAAGTAAGTATCGACGGATTTTAATAAATAAATAAATAGTTTGTTTGATTTCTTTACAAAAATAAATTTTGTAAAGAAATCAAACAAACTATTTATTTGACTAAAATATCTCAGTCTATTAGGGCGACTCTTTGATTACATGAATATGTTTAGTAACTTTAAAAATAAGAACATGCAAAATTATTATTCCTAACCTGGCATCTTGGTTTTATCCACTTTCCCACCAATGTAATGTTCCTTCCCTGTGTGTTTATTACAAAAATACTTTCATGTTAATTGTTCTGATGAACTTTACTCTATGGAACTATAGACTTTATGAATTTAAGCGCAGTACTAGATTAGCGGCAAGGTTTACATTTTGGAGTTGAAATGATAAGATATAAGCATAATTTCTATGTTAACAGTTTCTTCTATCGCACTTCTCACTTGCGGAACACTCTCCCTGCTTCTTGCTTCCCACTCAACTTTCATCTGAGAAAAAATATATGCAATGTCAATCGTTATTTTCTGTATGCTTAATTCTTGTTCTTTTATTGTCTTCTTTCTTTAATAGTACATTTTTCTCATATTCTCTAACACTCAGTAACCACTCGTGTCTTAGTGGCTTTATTGGTTTGCTTGGGATGAAATGATTAAAAAAAAAAACGCATTTTTAGAAGATGAAAATGCATTAAAATAAAATTTTATGCGCTTAAAACAAAATTGCCATCCTTAATAATTATAGTCGCCCAACAAGAAGTCATTTTTTCGTTCTTTAAGCCTAAAGTTTTGAAAATCTGATTTTAAAAAAATGCTAAAAAATTTTAATTTTTTTCTATATTTCTGAACGGAGCATTAAAAAAATAATCCAATACTACAAACAAAAAATAAAAATAAAAATAAATAAAAAAATAAATGATGATGCAAATGGTGATTTTCTAGACATAGCTTGGGTGTGGCACAAGATTACGAGGCACCCAGTAATAAAATATATAGATTTACTACGCATAACTTAGTTGAGGCCTAGATTAAGGATCATCCAATGAGGTTCGAACTTACTTGTCAGTCGTAATGTATCTACTGAGACAAGGATGTCAACCATTACACCAGGTCGAAGTAGCCAAATAATCATGCGAATGGGCTGAAATTGGCGTGGGTTAAAATGCTAAAAATAATACTACGTGTTGAGAGTAGTTTCTTTTGGGGTTTTTTCTTTTTATTCTTTCCTCTGGGTGGGGATTTGCATTGACTTGATTGCTCATAAAAGTGTGACGCTGTAAGAATGCTAATAATTTGAAGAGAGAAAAACGGCTTAAATTAAATCGAAAGTGAACACAGAAGATAGTAGATAGATTAAAGGCCATATCGAAAACAAAAGAAAATATACATTTTTTTTCATTACGTGAGTAAAGGTCCTCGTTAGAAGATAACAATGAAATCCACTTGGGCATCTGGTTAAAGTAAGGCCCAAGTGATGATGTGGGGAGGGAATACGATAACATCCGCGAATCGACCAAGGCTGGTATTTTTGGACCGAGGCTAGCGTGCTAGTCGCAGCTAATAATTTTGTGGATACAAGTAGAAGAGAGTAAGAAAATGATTCTATGTCAATTGTTAATAGGGGCGGAAAGTGTGCGTATTGCTAAAGAAAAAAGGTTTCGTTAGATACAATACAGAATCTAAATGACGAAGAATTCGGTCAATTGGGAAGATAGCAGTTGGTCAAGCCTTCCTCGAAGACAAGGAAGTAATTATAATTATCTAAGATGAGAAATCTGGAAAATATCCAATAAAACTTTTTATGGCAAAAGACATTTCTGATGATGTGAATTTGAGATAGATAATTTTAATTTACGAACGCGCGCTAGTCATGCCATACAGTTGAAGACCTCAATTGGTGAACGAGAAAGAGTGGGAGAAAACAGACTACGCCCATATTGAGGGGTGTTGGTATAAAGTACAAATAAGAGAAGGAGGAAGTAAGTGGGACAGATCGACGCCCTGCTAGCATTACTCCCAAGAGAAGGGGTTTCTCAAATTTGAGCATGCAAATTGCTTCCCAGGACACTGTCAGCAGAGGGTTCTGATTGGATATTTGTAAAGTCCTGGAACCCCAGATCGCGTTGGACCCCACACCGATGTTGAGCGAGGATCCATAAAAGCGTTAGATCGGGGTGGGGGGGGGTATAGAGTAGCAGTTGAAGCAGAGACGCGCTCCCATTACACCAAGAGGAAACAATCGCTTTGTCGATCCCCATGTTATTTACTGCCACAGAGAACTCCTGACTCATACCTTGTTCCAGACTATTAGATAAATTGAGAAGAGTTCACAGACGAAATTGCAAAATGGAAGAATTGAAAGTCTCTATATAACGACAGAGAGAAAGAGACGAGTGCTTCGTTAGCATTTCGTAATTTGCTGCCTGAAGAAGTCTCCAGCTTAAAGTTTGAAACCTCGACTCCGACTTAGAAATGAAGAACAAAATGTTACGAAATTAGACTACGGGGTAATGATCGTTCACCTGCATGCCTGTAGATTCTTATTCGAATAAGGTGTTCCTGTATAAATCTCGGTGTCAATTATGTGTTTTATATCCAGCAATAGTTACATACAGGACAAGTGCCAGGCGTGGAACCGCAAATCTTTATCTTAATAAAACAATTTAATCGTAAGCCATCGGACCCCTTGCAAAACCCCATTATTAGCTTAACATAAAAAATTGCTTTCGTTCGATTCGATCAGCTCTGAGGGTTTTATCCGTGCCATATAAAACAGGCCTTTAATTAATTGTCACGTGACCACAAGAAATAAAGTTATCTGTCATATTCTAAGAACTTGCACTCAAATATTGTTTAGTGGAAGATTTACGCTGTCAGCAGGTACAGGATTTTGGAAATAATACATAATAAAACGCTTTTGTATTTGTCTCGTCATTACAATTACACCAATGATTATATCAATGGGCTTATATGAAATGTTAACCTATGAAATTAATATCAGACTGTCTTCTTTTTTTTTTTTTTTTTTTTTTTTGCTTTTGCGATATGAGTATCTGAATTTCTTTTTCAGGACGCCAAGGATATTCCAAAGAAAGAAGAACTCAGAGTTGGTGTACGTATTTTTTATATAATAGTGTGTATATATATGAATTAAAACATAAAGAAAAACATCATATTCGATGAAAGAAAGAATGTCTTAAATGGTATATACATTTCAAAAGATATGTCTTAAGTAGAAATTAGTATACATCTAAATTAGAAAGATAAGAGGATGTACATTTTGATATAATATCTTAAATAGTAATGACTAACCTTCTAAATTAGAAAGATAAAAGAATATATGTTTTAAAAGATATAATGTTTTACATCGTAATGAGTATCCTTCTATATTAGAAACATGAGAAAACAGACATTTTCAAAGATTCAATCGTAAAGAGTTTCTTTCAGAAGTAGAAAGCTACAATGTTTGTTTTAGGAGTTAGATGTTTCGATTTTTAATAAAAAAATGTTTCAAATTGCATTTTTCTCACGTTTTAAACCGTTATGAGTGTCGGCTCAAAATTATATAGGCTAACCAAGATACGCTCATCGAATGTGACCAAATGAGGTTTATTTTTCAACATCATCCTCCTTCGGTACACACACTTCAACCATCGGTGTTGCAGTGCTTGAGCTCATTGGTGACGTCACCACCACTACGATACTGGCTCCATGCCAAGTGTTGTTGTTTTTTGCGGGGTTTTATGTTGGGGAACAGATAATAGTCAAATCAGGAGAATAGGGAGATGACCAACCAGTTCAAAACCACAATCATGCACAGCAGCCATTGAAACCAAGGACCTGTATGCTGGCACATTGCCCTGATGAAACATGATCACTTTCGTCAATTTTCGTGAACGTTCGACTTAGCTAGCCTTTCATAACTCCACCAGAAAGTTTGTATAGTACTATCTATTGATAGTATGATCCTCATGAAGATAGTTAATAAACACAATGCTTTTGAATCCCAAAAGACTGTGGCCATCACCTGCCCTGAAGATAAAACGACCGTAACCTACTTGGGAGTAGATAAGGATGGATGTTTCACTGCAGGGATTGTCTCTGTCCCAAAGTGATTAACCGATCACTCATCCTGGTTTAGGAAACGTTTAAAGATACCAGATGCATCTACCTTAAACAATGTCAAATTTTCTTGTCATGTGATCAACCTGTTGCATTTTGATAAGGTGTCGTAGAACATGTTGAACACACCGAGTAGAAACCTTCGTCATGCCAAGTTCATTGTGCAGATTATTCTCAATTTTCTGACTGGATGATTTATAGTCAATCGCCTATCATCCAACCTGATCAATGTTCTCCTCTTTGGAGGTAGTCACAAAACGCCCAGAATTTGGGTCATCTTCAAGACCTTCTCTTCCCTCTTAAATTCAACTGCCCACTTTTGCACTGTTGATAAATCTGAAGTGGCACTCCCTAAGGTACCAACCTTGCCAGCATGTACGTCCTTTGGGCTAAAACCTTTTTCTGCAGGTACTTGATAAAACTACGATGCCATTTTGAAGAGGAGTCGCTACAAGTTAATTCTGAGTTCTTCTTTGAACAGTCAGATGTGAGTTTGCCTGGAAAGAAACAATGCAGCTATTAATAAGAAGAGTTCAAATTAATGCATGCAAGTTTACACAGCTCTACCTTCACTCCTTCATAGGCTGACTATAAACTTTTCAGTCGCCCCTCGTAAACTACTCCACACAGAAAAATATTAAAAATAAACTAATTGTTATTTATTATCTACATTTCTTAACTTAATCTAGAAGATGTAAATTCACAGTAGAAATTCTGCTAGAAATTATTAAAAATCTTTAAATCAATAATAAATTACTTGGTTTATTATACTATCCATCGTAATCAGTATCCTTGTAAATACATTGAGTCAATTCAATTGCTTCGTCCACCGCAAGGAAAGTTGGCTCCCTGAGCCGCGCCAGAAAATATTTCTCCCCGGAATCGATCCTCCAAATCTACAAATCAACAATTCGCCCTTGCATGGAGTATTGCTTCCATATATGGTCTGGTGCCCCTTCTGTTTGCCTCGGGGTTCTTGATAGGCTCCAGAGGCGGATATGCAATGTAGTTGGCCCTGCTCTGGCATCTCGTCTACAGTCACTTTCTCACAGACGCGCCATCGCCTCCCTCTGTCTGTTCTACAAATACTTCCATGGAAATTGCTCCGAGGAGCTACATTTGCTGATTCCCAGACGTCATGAGTTCAAGCGCCCTACGAGGATGGCATCCCGCTCTCACTCCTTCACTGTCGAAACTCCTAAATGTAGCCGTCTCTTCTACTCCAATAGCCTCAGGTCTCGCACCTCTCGCCTATGGAACTCCTTTCCCTATTCCTGTTTCCCTGAGAGCTATAATCTCCAGCTATTCAAGTGTAATGTCAATGTTCTATCACTCCTATCTGATTTTGCTCTAAATTTTCTGTAACCCCTTGCGTCCTAGTGGCTTCCCGCCTTGCTTGGGGTGAAATGCTTAAAAAAAAAATTAGAAAGATAAGAAAGATTTTGACAGATATAATGTCTTAAAATCGATTTGAGTTTATTTCGAAAGTAGTACAATTAAGGAATATATTTTTGTATTTTGAAGTTGTTTTTAGGAGGCAGAAATATCGATTTAAAACAGAAATCTGTGAAATTGCAATCTTGTCATATTTGAAGCCTTTAAACACGTCTGAGTTGAGAAATTATTAAAATTAAACTAATTGTTAATTATTGTCTCATTTACTTTCAAACTAAATTTGGAAAATGGAAATTCACAGTTAAAATATTTCTTTCTGCTAGAAATTTGTAAGAATATTTAAATCAATAATAAATTACTTTTTTTATTATCCTATCCATCGGTCCAATGTTAATTTTTTCAATGCCATGTCACCTTTGATATTATAGTTTTATTTTATGACGATAGGAGTTAAACGCTACTTTTTCTATCAGTGGAAAAAATTAAATTACTACCGAAATGATGGCTTATAAATAAGATACGGCTGTTATGATGCAATTTTAATTGATCTATCGACCTAATTAAAATAAAAGGTGACAAAGTGCATTTAAAATTATAATTTTTCTCTCTATAAAATCATTTTCCTTGAGAGAAAAATTTATGCTAGTTTTCATTGTTAATGCTTATTCAATTTTATTTTCTAAGACGCTGCGAGCTAAAATTATTAAAAACTAAGCTGATTGTCGAAAATTGTTTCCGTCTTTCAAATATTATTTTCTTGCAAAAATTAGAAATAATATTTAAACCAAAAATAAACTACTTGGTTAACTTTAGCATTCATTCGTAGAACGTTAATTTTTCTGATAAAATGTTGATTTTTCTGATATCAAGTTAGCTTTGATATTATTGTATTATTCTATGATGTTAGGAGTTAAATGATACTTTTTTTCTATTCAGCCTGGATGAAATTCAAATAACTGTCGAAATTACAATCCTAATTTTTCTCTTTGCTATTTTTAAATATCCCGGAGTTTTTTTGGGGTTTTTTTTTTCGATTTTTTATTTTTGAGGAAAGCTGAATTTTTTTTTTTTCTTTAAGTTATATTTTTACCTCTTTACTTTTTTTGTTAGTATGTTTAATATTCACATCACACTAATAAAAAAAGAAAATAAATTAATGCACTATAAATAAATAATATGCATTCAATTTTCAGAAATATATTTTATTTGTAGAATTTCTTTCTGTCGAATACTTTATATAAAATGTTCAAAAGAATTAATATGAATTTTGTCTTTGGCAGAGTCAGTCATTCAAATATGGAAGAATGGCGAGGAACCATTTCAGAAAAATTTATTTTTATCCCAAGTCTGATCCTGAAAATGCTCAATCCTTACCGAAAGCAGATGTAAGTAGAAGTTTTCTATTATTTACCTTTTTATTACCTGTATTTTCGAGTCGCTGTTTTGCATGAAAAGTTTCGTTCATACTGAGACTGCAGCTATTTCTAACCACAGACGTTCTTTCTTCTCGACGTCAGGATTTGCTTCTCGTTTATCACAGGGACTGGGTACGAGGGAAAAAGAAAAGAATCACTAAGACATGAAATCAATTTTACTTAATATTTATTCAAAAATTTTAAATATTCAGCTCTATCCTTTCAGGAGGATTATCTTTGATCATTCAAACCTGTAAAGCACGCTGTCGTATTCATGTGAACATGTTAGGCCTTGTTTGACTCCTGTTTTTCGTTAGTAAAATACACATCTATACATCATAACAACAAAGTGAGACATTTATACATATAGAAGGATTTAATATCCAAAGAATTTGGTTGTACTAGTTTGGTAGATAACTGAAAGTTCTTGTAATGTGGTTTTGAAATGTTTCTGTTCTTTAGGTTTGTCGTGGTGAATGAATGAATTATTTGCAAATGATATGTCTACTATTAAAAGGTAATATGAAACATGTAATACTTATCAGTGGTCTTTATTACTGGAGCAGCTCCAATCCACGTGCTCTCTTTGTGAGAGGCCAATAAAAAGAGGAAGACTCTAAATTTCCCGCCAGTAGGGAGGTTTCCTTTTTACTATGGAATCATGGGAATTAGATTTTTGATTTGTGTGTTTTTTTTTTATTTCTCGTGATCGCGAGATCACAACAAACACAGCAGTACGATGTGAGATATAGACGTGAACGTATTGTGATACGGAAAATAAGGCATTCAAATGTTAAGCGCCACATAACACCCTTAAAGATTAACATAATCGCAGATTAAGATAAGCAAGCAAATCTCTCGTGTTAATGAACAAATACAAAATGCATAAAGTCTGAAGATTCAATTTGATTTTTAGTGAAGTTGATTTAAGTTTTAAAATTAACAGCGAGTTTGGCGAATAGAATGAAAATGCTCGAAATAAGAATATAAATGAAGTGAAATCAGTAATGACTTTGGAATATCAAGGCATACTGTTTAAGTTACCCAGAAGTGTGCTGAAGTTGAAACTTTGGGGATTTTTTAAATATTCAGAAGATCTAAAAAAAATTAGACGAAAGGGATCAAAAATAGCTAGTGAGGTTATCAGTATCCAACCCACCCCAAAAAACAGCTGGACAAGAATTGGATGAAATTGGTATTAATATTGAAGTCATAATTCATACAGAATTAAGAATACTACGTAAAAAAAACATCTAAATTACAACAAAATGTATCGTTCTAGCTGAATCTCTTCCGGATACTCTCATCACTTACAGTTCTACTGGCTACAGATACTAATGCTGAAAATACATAGTCAAATGCTTTAAGATTTTTAGTAAATATTAAGCAAGTTATTTTTCTTTTTTACTTTGATGTCGTATTTCTTTCACTCGCCAATATATATGTGTAGAACTTTTAGAAATGTGTATCCAGATATATAAGTGAACGTATATGCGCGTGATAGCATGTAACTTTTCGCACGCTCGCACACACACACACACACACAGACACACATATATATATATATATATATATATATATATATATATATATATATATATATATGACAGACTTTATCGAGGCAAACGTAAGGATTTTATTTTGCAACAAGTATTTATAAAATGCATAAGAAATAAAATCAACCACAACTCTAATCTAAAGAATGCCACACTTATTAAAAGAGAAAGTCATTTAACTTCGAAGGAAAATTCTTGAGAGTGCCGCTATCGAATCTTATCAAAATATAAATCTGCACCTCGGATTTTTTCAAATATTTCCATTCATGACTATAAAAATGTTCAAAAATTAAAAGATAATTAAATTCATAACCTCATGTTATTTAATATAATACATATTAGGTTGGGGCAAAAATAATGACGTAATAATGTCGTTTTTTGACGTTAAAAAATACGTCAAAAACGACATTATTACATCATTATTTTTGCACCAACCTAATAAATTAATCTCAAGCTAAAATAATGTAAATATTAATTAAAATTCAACATCAACATCATTTACTCACTTTCGTTTATTAGACAATAAATTATGTTACTTAGCATCGTCCATAATTTACCTAGACTTTTCAGTGAATCTGATGAATATTTATGAGCGTCTCTTAAATGTAAAAATTTTGAAAGAATGAAATATTCAGGACTTTTGTTTATAAAATCTTGTTGCAAAATAAAATCCTTACATTTACCTTGATAGAGTCCACCAGAGATCAAAACGCATTGGCTAAGATCGCTTTTCATTTTGTCTTTATTCATATATTACTTTCACAAAAAAAAAAAACCGTCAGAAAACCTGTCTGATTTTAGAAAGCTGAATTTGTTTTTCAACGAGACTTCGTTGGAATTTCGGAGTCTTGATCAGTAAAACGTCCGTTGTTTATATATATATATATATATATATATATATATATATATATATATATATATATATATATATATGTATATATATATATATATAGAGAGAGAGAGAGAGTCGCGTGACACCTTCGATGTGTTTGGCTTTCTCTTCAATCTTCTATTACTATTCGGACCGCTATTCTCTATAGTATTTCACCATACGAAGTATTATTAGTAGAAGACGTCTGACACTAGTATTGTTCAACAGCATACTATAATTGGTATCTGCGATTAAAAATCTCTGTTACGTTGGCATTGACGAAGTATCAAGCGAGTACGTTGGCAACGACGAAGTATCAAACGAGTACGTTGGCAACAAAGGGGCGTTTTGAAGACACACACACACACACACACATACATACATATATATATATATATATATATATATATATATATATATATATATATATATATATATATAGGTAATGTATAATAAATTGGACAAAGTGGAAAACTTTGTTCTTAAGTCAGTAAAACAGTTCCCTACGTTGCCAAATTAATAAAATTTGTTTGGATTCTATATCCTATTCATACGCACATTGTTGACATGGAAACACAAAGACATACTTAAAATATATGAATCTTTTACTTTCAACTCATTTTGGATGTTCGAGAAATTTATGTATTTCTCCGACGGGAATCGAACCTATAACCCAAAAGGGAAGAAGATTTCTCGAACATTCAGGCCGGTAAATGTAATTAATACTGTTTATTTAAAAACAGAGCACTTAAATGAATTGTATCTATTAAAAAAATAACGTATAAACAGAAAAAAAGTATATATATATATATATATATATATATATATATATATATATATATATATATATATATATATATATATATATATATATATATATATATATATATATATATATATATATATATATATATATATATATATATATATATATATATATATATAAAGTCAGGGAACCTCGACGTGGTGTAATGGTTAGAAAGCTTGTCTTGCTAGGTCGATTACGACTGAGTAGTGAGTTCGGTCCTCACTGGGTGCCCCATACTTTTGACCTGTGCTACATCTAAGTCGCACTTAGAAAATCAATATATCAGGTCATCCCGTAAGTTCTGCCCGGATTTTGAATAATAAAGAACGAGTAATCAAATGTTATATTTTATTGAAATTTATTCATTTATATACTTTCCTTTATTATCTATGATTTCCTTCCATCTGCTTACAAGATTTTTAATCTCACTAATAAAGAACTATTTCGATTTCGAAGAGAAGAACACTGAAATGTCAGTTTCGACCTCCTCGTGGTTTTTGAAAGTTAATCCATTCAAATAATTCTGTAGACTACGGAACAAATGATAGTCTGAAGGAGCAAGATGAGGAATTCATTCCAAACCAAGTTCTTCAATCTTCTGGGATGTGATTTTTGCAGTGTGATCTTGTGCATCGACCTGATGAAATACCGCACCTTTTCGATTCACTAAAATAGGTCTTCTTTTTATTAAAGTCGCATACAAACGCTCTAATTGCTGACAGTAGACTTGTGCATTAGTTGATAGCATCTCAAAATGAATTATTCTTTTGCAATACCACCAAATTGAGAGAAGAGACTTTTGCGCATGAAATTCCTTTCTTGGTTGTGATTGGGCCTTTCTCCATTACCAAGCCACTGTCTATGACTTAACATTTTGATAAAAAAAATCCATGTTTCATCACCAGTTACAAGTCAATCCAATAAGGGCGAGATGAGTTCACGAGAATGAAGAGAAGATTAAATGGGATTTGCAGTTGACTTCAGATAATACATGAGGCACCCATTTTCCAAGTTTATGAACCTTTCCAAGTTGTAGAAGATGGCGATGAACAATTGTATGGTTTCATTGCCAATTCTTCAACTGATACTGCAGGATTTTCTTCAAGTTATACCACAAGGAACTCATCATCAAACTGAACTGGAGGCCCTGTTCGGTTTTCATCTTCAAGGCTGAAATTTCCTCTTCTGAATTTGTCAAACAAGATTCATCAAGTTCTTTCATTCAGGCATTTGAGTCGCTTCGGCTACAGATTTGTCTTATTTTAAACTCTTAAAGCATTAAATGCTTCTTCGACACCTCCATCTTTGAAGGGATAATTTGAGTAATTAATTCAGTTAAATTATTCTGTAAAAAGAAATTATATTAAGTTAAATGTTTCTAAATTCATATGATTATAAAACAGTGTCATTTTACATTTTACAATACTGGAAAATTTGATTGAAATAACATATATAATATTTCGGACAGAACTTATGGGCTGACTATATATATATACAAGTATATGCAAGTATATTATTGGTGTATATGGAATGAATTCCAATAACCAACAATTACTATTCTTAAAAGAGTGCTCAATACAAAGTAGATCAGATATAATTATTTATTTAAAAAAAAATTATAACATAAATATGTTATAAAATCACTACAAAAATCGCCATTTTGTTTCAACACCCCCGGTGTCTTATCAAGTGAACATGTTGAATGTAAAATAAATGGTTTTAAAAGTTTCAAATTAAATAACAATCCTTCGCAAGGGGAAAACGTTGTTACAAAAGCTAGATTGACCAATCAAAGTACAAGTATAGGAAAATTCAAGAAGCTTGAAAACGAAGTCATGTTATAATAGCTATTCATATGTTTAAAATATAGGTAATATTAAAAACAAATTAATTCTAACCAATAATTACTAAATTATATGATAAAATTTAATATTAAAATTAAAAACTGCTAATTTAAAAATCCAAATTAATGTAATTCTGCATGTCTCTACACAAGCTGTGATGACATCCAAACTCGGCTGTATGCGAATACACCAGAACTCGCTACGGTCTACAGATTTGGCTCGATTATGGCCATGACTGACGTCATCCAAGAAATAATGACAAATGATTTTGTCGAGAAGTAGCAAAAAAAAAAAAAAAATACGATTTCTCAGTTAATCGAAAATTTCTTTCTTCTGCTATGAGAAAGTGATTTTTTTTTTTTTTATCTGACTTCTCACCTGTCTTCTATCCACTAAAAACAGACCCCTACATTCTCACTGCTGGTCCTTTCACTGACTGACCATTACATGGATACTGGCTGGCGGACACAATATCTCTTTCCGTCCACTTGTGTTACACCAACCGGAAAGGGGGACGACCCAAACAGGTTTTGGGTGGTCAGTCTTTCAAAGGAACTTACTTTATTGACTATCTAAAAACACTAAGAAAACTTTATGTTTAACGATTCTAAGGACGGCTGGAGTTAGGATTCCTGAAAAAATTCTGATCATTAAATCTACTCAAAGATGGGCTGGAGACAAGATTCCTGATAAACTCTGGTCATTAAATTTGCTGAAAAGGATGCACTGTTACCCATATTTCTAGTAGGGTTCATTCAATCTAAGAATTACATATGTGATGACGTGGCATAGCATATACTAAAAGAACAGAAATTACGAAAATATTGAATGGTCTCAAATACGTTGCCACATCTGCGCAGAGAATGTAAAACCCAAGCAGGACTAAAAAGTTGCACCCACGCTTCCCATATTGGAGAATAAATATCAAGCAATGAAATCGAGTCACAGAGTGCTTCATCATTATATAAAAAATCAAAAGAAACCATGGTATCATGGGTAGGTCTTATTAAGCAAGTACATTAACCCTTTCATTCACTCTAAGAATTATGTACAGGACACATGAAATGTTAAAAGCCGACATAGAAAGTAAGAAGATGCTGAATGGTCTTTAATACGTTTCATATATGAAGGGATATAGAAAATCAGAAAAATCGTGGTCAAGTTGTTATTTCTTATTCTGTACCTTCTGCATTGGTGTGTTTTTGATGAATTAAACGATTCTATCATTTTTCTGTTTGTCTACAGATAGATGCAATGTTCGCCGCGGCATTTGCAGAGCCAACCTTCTTTTTCTACAGTACAAGAGCGGGAGACTTTACTGACCTGCGAAAGAAAATAAGATGTTTTGCCAATGATCTTAACTGAACCAAAAGATCAATAAAAATATCTATCTATCTATGTATCACAGGATGCTTCATATCTATCTCAGTTTATTCCTATCTATCTATTCTGTATTTTTGTTAGTGTCTCTCCCTCTCTTTCTTCTTGTGCATCTCTTTATCTTATCATGCAGATTTCTGACTGTCCATTTCTTTCTCTCTCCCTCTATCTCTCTCCATCTCACTTTCTCTCTTGTTTAGTTAATACTTCTCACTGTATGTGTACCTATCTTAATATGTTTCTTTCTTTCTCTCTCTCTCTCTATCTCTCTCTCTCCCCCCCTCATACTCAATCTATCTATCTATTTGAGTAAATGATCCCGACAGAGTTATTAAATTACAATTGGAAAAAACGTTCATTAAAGTATAATGTTTTGAAAAAAATATCTGATAATGCATAATGATGAAACCCAAAATGGACAAAATGCATTATCGGGTATTTTTTTCGAAACATTATATATTCATGAACACTTTTTCCTATCTATCTAATGAAATAATTTACTTGAATAATACTTTTAAAAAAATAACAGTTTAAAACTTGAAACATTAATTTATATGGGAAATGAAAATGTCTCGACTGGGAGGATTTCAAAATCGGTTTATGCTTTAAACTTTGTTTAATTTAATAATTGAAAAATATATTTATTTTTGAAAAATTTTGGACAAAATCATCACACGGTATTGAACTATTTTATTCTATCACCAGTAAAATATTGATATTTTGAATGTCATATATACACTAATTTGATTGTCACAGAATTTGAATTTGGGACGAGGGGAGTATCATAGCGGATATAAGCAAGATGAAGTTGCATTCATGTTTGTTTATGTTTTTGCATCTTGTTTGTTTATGTTTTGCATTTATGTTTGTTTATGTTTCACCTTGCTTATCATACTGTATGCTACACCTCCTTTGGAGGTGTAGCATACAGTATGATAAGCAAGGTGAAGTTGCAATTATGTATGGAAGAGAATATCCTATTCATGTATCAGAGTATAATAAGCAAGATGAAGTTGCAATTATGTTTGCAGGTGAATGTCCCTTGGAGGTGTAACATAGCGGATTTTGAAAAAGTTTTATTCGAAGTAATTTTTTTATAAAATTCTTTTGAATATTTGTTTTTTTTTTTTATTGTACGTTTCGTATTAATTTAATGACTTCTTTCATTTTTTTTTCTGAAAAAGTTTGATTAGAATTATTTGAACATTTATTCTTTATTACTAAATAAAATAATTTACATTATTGTCCATAATTTTGCATTATTTTCAAATTTTTGTTTGTTTTTTTGTCTTTTGTATTCTCATTTGAAATAAAAATGTTACCTTCCAAACAAAGTTATTTTTTCTGCATTTTATATTATAGATAACGTTTTTCGTTCCTCGTGATATTTGTACGAGTATCCTCATTGTTGTTATCTTCAACATATCCTTTATGTTTGGAGATGACTTCTTCACAGTTTCTAAAAGCTATTTTTCTTCTCGTCTATGGATGTATGAAATGACGTAACAGTTATTTTGTAAAACAGAATCCGCGAACTGAGTTCGAAACAGCTTTTTCACTAATTTTAAAATATTTAACTTTAATGTAAAAATTGTACAAAAAAAAGAAGAAGAAATAAGAAATAATTGTTGCAAAAATTTATTTTTGTCCGAAAAAATTTTGTTTTCAGACAATGTTGTCCTTATTCATAAAAGCAACTAAAAGCAACTTTTTAAATTAAATAATCTCTTTGTTTTATTGAGTTTTTTTATGTTACAATTCAGAGATGAATTTCTGTAACTGGTCTTTCGATTTTACAAAAAAAATTGAGGATTTAAATTCTCCAAAGACTTCTGCTTTTCATTAATATATTCACTAAAAACAAAGTATTGATTTTCTAAAGTTTTCACAAAATTAGTTATGGGGAGTAACAGATTTAAAAAAAAATATTTTTACCATGACTTTCAAAATAAAGAATATATGTAAAGTAATTTCATTCATTTTGTGAATAAATCCTGAAAGTTTCATTAAAATCTGACTGTAATATTTTTGTAAGATTTTCAAAATTTACGTCTGTCACAGCAAATAAAAGGCGTTAAAATTTGCAGTGTTATTTACTAATGACAACTTCACAAAGAGAAATATGATTTTTTAATCAAAAATTAGAATGTTCTAAAAAAGATTCAAAATTTAAAGAAAATAATAAAAAAAATACTTTGGTCTTGTAGGAATCCTACTACTCGGTTTTTGTTGAATATTAAAATTTGGAGTGTCGGGATTCAATACATTAATAAAATATCGTTACAGGATCGCTCGTAATTTGGCCGCCTAGAATAATCAAACGCTTTTCATTGAAGGAATAAAATTCAGTAGAAAAGACGACGTAGTTTCAACAAATAAACATTGATTTAATATAACGATAGGAATACAAAAAGTTGATAATAGATTGGAAAGTAATGTCTTTTGTTTGGGTTGATAAAGTTTCTGTTTTTGTGTACGTGTGTGAGAAACAATAAAATGTTGTCATATGTGTGTTTGTATGAAAAAGTCAACATGTGCGTGCGTGATTCATAATAAAAACGAATACGAGAAATACGAATTGTTTCTTACTGTTGGCGGTGTTGCCGTGGTCTGGAGTTTGTCAACGCTGTCGTTTTTGACATGAGGTCATGAAGATCATCGGCGAGAGGTGTGTGTAGCTTGCTGGCAGCCGCGTGTATATTGTTTCGGGAACGGATTTCGTATGTTTTTATACACTTTTCCGAACAATATCGGCTCCAAAATTAAATTATTTATTTATTTCTAATTGGCCCTAAGAAGTCACGTGGTATGTCTTCTACTATGTCCGTACGATATTTGGTCGGTATCTACCTAAAAATAATTATGACTAATACAACAAACATTCTGATTTGTAATCTATGATTTTATTGGTGTGTTTTAAGATGTAAGTGTTTTCTTGAGTGTGATTGGTTTATAAATATTGTAGTTGATATTCTAGTGGACACGACAGTCTTTCCTCTTAATAATAACATAAGCATTTTCATTTTCATCAAATTTAAGGCCATTTTTATTATGCTATGATCTTTTTTTTAGCAATTTCATGAAGGTATCTACGTTTATACCAACTCTGGACGGAGAGAGAGAAAATCGATCCCAGTATGTCTTCAGACTCGGAAACCCAGATTCTTGGTCCAACTCACAATACCAAACTACCAAGACGTTCCAATAGAACCCACAAAACCCCTGGACAATGGAGCAAATTCATCCTGTATGATTAAAATAAAATGGGAGAGAATGTAAGAAAGTAATCGGGAGTAATCTCCCTTGTTTTATGATTACTCTCCTTTGAAGAACGCTTTCGTTTTTAGAGTAACTATATATAGTTATACATTAAGAAATGGACAAAGTCCGACAATTTATTTATTAAAGACATTTTTATGTTTAACGTTCTTTTTATAGATACAAGTATTTAAGTAAATGCTCTGTTTATAATAAACAGTATTAAATAGCATTTACCAGCCTGAATGTCCGAGAAATTTTCATAGAAAATATTCGTCTTTTGACAGGATTCGAACCTGCATCCTATACGGAACCGTCATTTACGCTAACGTGCCTTAACCGACTCGGCCACAAAGAAGCGTCCGGTGGGTAAAGTCGAATTTACTGCTTATAAACTTCAATCCTCCATGAATCTCGTACATTCATAACTGCTCATGGCGTATAAAATGTAAACAAATGACGTCATACATTAAGAAATGGACAAAGTCCGACAATTTATTTATTAAAGACATTTTTATGTTTAACGTTCTTTTTATAGATACAAGTATTTTCTATGAAAGTCGGCTCCGAAACCGACCGCCGAAAGGACAGCCTCCTGAAAGTGATGGTCAACCCTATCGAAGGCCTTGGACTGATCTGAATTAATCAGCGTGGCTTCACTGTCGACTTGTTCTAAGATCAAGCGTACCATATGAAGGTTATCCTGAATAGTCCTGCCCTTCACAGCACAAGTCTGTTCGGAGTCAATCAGACGAGACAGGACAAGCTGCAAACGGTTGGCTAAGATCTTCGCCAAAATCTTTAATTCAGTATTTAACATCGTTAAAGGGCAAAAGTTCCCTAACCCATCCCCACCGTTCTTGTCTTTACGCAGCAACTTGATCACACCCCTGGTGAAGCGTTGAGGTAAAGACCCCTGTTTCATCCAGTGGTTGAACATCAGTCCCAGCAAAGGAACAAAAACAGGCGACAACCTAAAGTAAACTTCGTAGGGAGGACCATCTAGTCCCGGAGATTTATCCAGGCTAACCTGCTTCAGCGCTTCCCAGATTTCCGACTCTGTCATGGGACCCTCGCACCTAGCCGCTTCAGCTGCCTCGAGGCAGGGAAAGCGAGCCAAATAGGCATCGAACTGAGCAGAGCTCAGACCGGGCTCCCTGGTGAAAAGATCCTGAAAGTAATCCCGAAAGGCCTCGCATATGCCCGCGTTTGTAGTCACGGTCCGCTTATCCGGCAATGTGACGCACGCTATATGTCGCCTAGACGCGTTCCGATTCAGTTCAGCGGCCATGTTCGTCGACTCAGAAGACATTCTTTTTAGCCTAGCCCTAACTACCAGAGCTTGATCCTTCTTGATAAGCAAGGAGGACAACTCTGCCTTAGCTAAGGCTATATCCTCTCCAACACGGGATTTCACGGCCCGATCAACCTTTTCTTCTAAAGCCGTTTGCGCCGCTAATCTATCTAGATTGAGTCGACGACTAAAATCGGCAGCAAACGTTCGAATTTTGCATTTTAATTTGCCCCACCAGGCGTTTCCCACAACCGCCCCCGTCAATTCCCTCTGAATCATTAGTAGCAGATGGTCCCGGAAATCCTGCTCACCAAATAATGAACAGTTAAATTTCCAGTAACCAGCCATTCTAACCTTAGGCTTATCTAAGTTTACACGGACCCGGACAAGCCTATGATCCGTATAAACTATATAGTGGAAACTTGGACACCCTAAGAGCCCTACGTCGACTCTCTTAACTAAGACTCGGACCAGGTAGCTCGCAAGCGTGCCAGGAGCCGAGTTGCCATTATTTGTCCAAGTCCATGCTACCTCCCGAGGGTGCTCATTCCGGAACATATCGACAAGATCAAACCCGCCGATAAAGTCCCGAAATGCCTTCACATCAGGATTGTTAGTACCCGGTTTTTGCCCAATACGATCTATATCGGGGTCAAGGACGGCATTCCAATCCCCCGCTAAAACTACCCGACGAGAAGTCGTCAAAAACGGCTCGATCTGCCGAAACAAAGCAGGCCGCTCAGCATGGTTATTGAACGCATAAACCCCAATGAGACGTAAAGCCTTATCCTTTATGGTAACATCCAGAACACAAAGCCTGCCCGCCGGATCCACGAAGACAAGGGTACCTGCAGCCTTCAAAGATCTGCTCACTAGCCAAGAGACACCCCTCGAACGACCATCAAAGCATGCTGAATAAAGGGTGAACCCCTTAGACAATATATTCTCACGGTCATGAGAAGAAAACCGGGTCTCTTGCACACAACAAACATTCACCCCGAGGCGCTGAAGGTCACGAGAGAGCCTCACCCTGCCAGACTCGGACCTCAGGCCCTGCACATTTAGAGTAGCTAACCAGAGAGCCATCGAGAAGTCGGATTAGGGTTGTTTACCTGAAGTAAACATGGCCGGGGTAAGGATATCGACAGCCGCTCCCATAGACCCATTGATGATACCGTCGTGGGAGATTCCGCCGATATCCCAGGGAAAGTCAATTTTAGTGCTCTATAAAGAGAGGTGTGAACGAAAATCGGGACCCTCCCTGCACAAAATTGCTTCATTTTTTTCAGTTTCTCATTTTCTGTAATCGCAATGGGAGGGGTCATGTTGAACGAAGTCATTGCCTCGTCCAACATGGCCCAAATCTGTCTCACCCCAGTCTCCGATCTTATTACAGTCAAGACCCTTTGCGCGTTTGGAAAGTTCTTTGGGTCGTCTATCTCTTTATTATCGAACTGTTTTATAGAAAGCAGATACTTCAAGTTGGTAATCCGATTTCCATAATCTTTCACCTTCTCTGCTTGTAAAGGTGAAATTTTACAAACGTTTGTACCTAAATTATAAATAGGTTTAGGTTTTTTCCTTTTTTCCGTGGACTCTTGGGTAGGACTTCTCAGTCTTTTAGACGGAGGAGGCATTACAGGCGATTTAGTAGGCGAAGGACTAGGAGTGTTGCGGGGCGTAAAGTGTTGTCTAAAAGGGCTGGGGTCTCTACTGAGAGGAATTTGTGACTGGGCAGAAGTGGAAGGGGCAGCAAGTGGAGACTTCGCTCTACGAAGAGAGGTTGAGGGACGGGGAGAAGGTGATGGGTCGGAGGATGTGGAGCGAGAGGATTTCTTTGGAGAGGGGGACTTTGGGGAAATGTATGTAGTGGGCTGTGAAGACTGCGAGGTGGGAGAAATCTTGGAAGGAGATACTTTGATGGACGAGTTTATTTTTTAAATCCTCAATCTTTTTTATTTTACTATATCCCGGGTCATTTTGCTCTTGAGTGGTCAGAATAGAGACCGGGGCATCGCCCTTAATGTTGCCAGAAGGAGTGGGGCTGTTTTGCCTCTAGTCCCCGAGGCTTCAGGGGACTAAGGCCCCGATGTCTGACGCTTCCCTCTGGCCCTACCAACTACCTGCCATTCCCCCTTTTCCTTCTCCTCAACCACACTTGCAGTGGAAGAAGGCTCTTCAGGGAATGGGGGTTTTGATGAGGACCCAATCGGAGGTACACCCGCTCCGGCCCTGGTAGCCGGCGTGCCCATTACAGACGTGGCGGATTTAGAAGACTCGGTCAGAGGGGGAGTTTGGTCGATTGGGACCTGAGATCCAGAGGCCTTCTTCTCTGGGCAGGGAGAGGAGAGGTGACCAGTCACTCCACACTTCCAGCAAACTGGTTTACGGCCGGTCACGATGACCGGCAGTTTCAGGTCACCGACGTCAAGACAGTTGGAGATAGAGCTGAAGGCTTTATGATCGAGCATCCTCTCAAAGCACCCAGAATCTCGCCGTACTGGGACAAGAATGCCGCTATGTGCTCTCCGATACCCTGAGGAGGGACCTCGTATACTGCTACACTGGGCCTACCCCGGCACTCGTACTCTGTACGAAGGATGAGATCCTTCGTAATCAGATCCGAGTTGTTCCTCTTATACAATCATCGGCAGTAGGCAGCAGCACGTCCCACATGAAAAATCTCTTGCCCTTAACAATTCGGAGGGGCTTAAACCCCAGGGACTCCAGTGATTTAAACACTGTGTCTTTAGTCGAACGACAAATTTTGCGAGATCGCTTGTCAACGACAAAAACTGACACTATTCTTTTCTCGACTTTCTTCAGCTCTATTGGATCCTGCAAGAGCCCACCTTCCACCACAATGTGTGCGTAGCCCTTGGCACGATCCAAGAACTCCGTAATGTCGATTATGCATTTAGGAGGGGACTTCCAACAAAAGGGCGATTCCCCGGCCTCTGCATTAGCAGTTGAGTTGTCTTTTACATGGTCACTCTTAGTTTTTCCGCCTCATCAATTTTGGGGTCTTTTTTTAGTGCATCCACAATTTCCTCATTTGTTGGCACTGTGGGCAGATCAGGATATTCATCCTTATTGTCTCTGTCTGGGGGATCTTTTTTAGGGTTGAAATTCCTCACCATGCGCCTAAAAGAAGCAATTTTAGGCTTCTTTTTCAAAATTAAAAACGAAGGAACTTTTTTTTCTTTCTTATCCATTTTTTAAAAAGTGAAGGGGAGGGGAAAAAGGTATGTGGGGGAGAGGGAAAAATAAATAAATAAATAAAGCACACAAAAAGATGACGAGAAAAACGCAGATCACTTATACGTAAAAAGGAACAAATATCGCCTAAAGGCGAAACAAAAAACAGAAAAACACTTAAAAGAAAACAATAAAATAAAAACCGTTAGACAATAAAAACAGAAAAATTCGACAAAAGCCGAAGGCAAAAAAATTATCACAAATATTAAAAACACAAAACGAGACAAACAGCAAAATAAAAGCACGTACAATAAAAAGATTTAAGGTGCGCCTAAAGGCGAAAACTATAATTTAAAAGGAAAGCAAAAACGCTAGACAAAAAGAAAAACAACGAAAATACGAAAATATGGAAAACAGACAAAGCTAGTAACAAATACAAGATGGCTGACGCCAAAACAAAAACAATAAAAATTAAACAGTACAAACGTTATAACCAAATAAAAGGACAAATAAATTGGCAAATAGACGGACAAAAGGTTTAGAAAAATTACATACAATACAAACAAAAAAAAACAGGAAAATTTAAAAGAATTTAAAAGGGGCAAGAATTAACGGTAAAAAACAGGTAAGGGTTATAAATAAAAGAAAAACGAAGATATAATTAAAAGAGAAATTAAAGAAACTGGAAATGAAAAAAGGGTAAAACTAAAAAAAAAGAAAACAAAGAGAATTATAAGGAGGTAAATATTAAAAAAAAAAAAAAATTAAATAAAAGCGGGGTAAAAAAAAGGAAAAGAAAAAAATCAAAAAAATCTTTTTTTTCAAAAACAGTCGTAAATAAGAAAAACGGTAATAAATGAAAAAAACTTAACAACAACTGAAAAAAGTCCAAAAAGTCGAGCGTCAAACACTGAAAATGATGTTCAATAAGCAAGGGTAAAAAAAAGGCGTCAGAATAGCAGTCAACGGAGGTCTAGGAAAAACTCGTGAATTGAACTGCTAAGGCGTACTTCTACTTGGTTAGTCTCAGAGACCACTTATATTGAATGTTCAGTTCTGCTTATGCAAATTATGCATACTAATTTGCTAGTATCATTACATCTCCCTAAACCTTAGGGGCTTTATCTCTCTCGTAGCTCTTGTACTCCTTCTGATATTTTCGTCATTCTGCTCTTTTTCTCTCTCTCCCGTATTTCTTTCTCTGGGAGACGTCGATCTGTCCCGGTCTAAGCTGTAGTCACATGTGTCCTCTTGCATACTCCGGTCTTCATCTGAATTTTCAGAGTCCTTCTGTCCTTCTGTCCTTCTTCCTCCTGCATCGTCTCCTCTGGCGTTTCCTTGTGTAATGGTTGTTTTATCAACTCTATATCAGATGAAACTGACATCTCTTCGTCATTTCGTTCTTCCTCTTCACACTGTGTCCTTATTTGGTCAGCATGGGCCAACACACTATCGCCATTCTCTCTATTTATTATGGCTGTATTATGGCCTTTTTGCATTATGAACTCTGCTCCTTCCGTATCTGCATCCTTGCTCTTTTTATACCATATCTTTTCACATGTAGAGTATGACAGTCAGCGGAGCTCTAATCTGTCTCCCCATTAGAGCTGATGGGCTTTCGAGTCTTCCCGCGTGTGATATGGTCCTATAACTTAAAACCATCCTCGGTAGAAAAACTTCTTTTTCTTTTTGCTGAGAGCATGCTTTCAGCCCTTTTTTTACAGTTTGAACCATCGTTTCTGCTATGCCATTTGATTGAGGGTGATACGGAGCAGTTTTATATGGTTTACTCCCTATTTTCTCTAACCATACGTTCAGCTCTTCGTCGCAAAATTCCAGTGCATTATCCGATACCAAGGTTTTTGGTACACCATTTCTAGAGAATACGACTCTTAGAATTTGCTTTATAGTGGAACTTTTCCTGTTTGCAACCCTTATTATTTCAGGCCAACCTGAAAAAGAGTCCACTAATATCAATAAGAGTCCCACTCCATGGCTCTGCTTCTTTGGGCCATGAATGTAACTTGGCTTGTGTAAAGTTTCTTAACTCTTTACATTTCTTACACCTCTTTACATAATCCTCAACATCTCGTGAATAACCCGGCCACCAAGCTTCTAGTTTTAACCTCTTTTGTGTGGCCGCTACTCCACAATGTATATCATTGTGTACACTTTCTATTAACGGCTTTCTTTGTGTTTCTGGGGGAACTACCAGGTCCCCATTGCATATTACTCCATGTTCTACTGTTAATTTGTGCCTCATTTCTTTATAAGGTCTTTCCGCCCTAGAACAATTTCCCCACGAATTTTTTCTTATTCTTGATAGTATCCTACTTAGCACTGGATCATGTCTCGTTTCCGCAGCCATTCTGTCTAAAGACAAAACATCAGTCTCTATCAAGTGTAGGAAAGTATCTTCAAATTCTTCCTCCGTTTTGTCTTTTGACTCCTTGTAAAATCTTAATCTTGATAGTGCGTCCACATGTGGAATTGAATTTCCTTTGACATACTCTATATCAAAGTCATATGCCATCAATCTTATCGCCCATCGTAAAATCCTTGATGTCGTGACTTTGGGTAATTCTTTCCTTGGGTTAAATATAAACTCTAATGGTCTATGATCACTTCTTAGTAGAAATTTTTTCCCAATTAAAAATTGTCGGGCTCTGGTAGTTGTCCACACGATAGCCAATGCTTCTTTCTCTATGTTCGAATAATTAAATTCAGTGTTCGTTAACCTTCTCGACAAATACATTATCGGATGTCCTTCTTGTGATAATATTCCCGATATTGAATGTTCACTTGCATCAGAAGTGAGTGTTATTTCCTTTTTTGGGTCAAATATTTTCACTACAGGGTTTTTTGACATTATTTCTTTTAATGTTTCAAAAGCTTTCTGCTGTTCGCTTGACCAGATAAATTCTACATTCTTTTTTCTTAAATTTGCAAATGGTTCCGTCAAGTCCGTGTATTTTGGTAAGTATCGCCTGTAAAAAATTACCAATCCCAAAAAAGACTCCAATTCTTTTTTATTTGTAGGTGTAGCTACTTTTAGAATTTTTTCTATCAAGGCTTGGTCTGGTGATATACCTTCTTTCGAAATGGAATAACCTAGAAAAGAAATTTTCTTGGAGTTGCTTACACATTTTTTTTCATTTGTCGTCATTCCGGCATTTCTTAATCTATTCAAGACTAGTTCAGTTTTCTTTTTTAATTCCTTTTCATTAGTAGCTCCTATGCATATGTCGTCTTGGTAACAAATCATGTTTTGTATATTCCCTACAACCTGTTCAATGGCCCTTTGAAATATGGCGCTTGCTGTTTTTACTCCATATGGCATTTTCTTCCATCTTAGTAACCCTATTGGCGTATTTATCGTGGTTACTTCTTTGAAGTTTTCATCTATTGGTATTTGGTGGTATGCCGTTTTTAAATCTATTTTTGAAAAAACAGACATCCCTGCCAACGCATGTAATGCAAGTTCAACATTGGGTATTGGATATGAATCCGAGAATATCTTGCGATTTACTCCTATTTTATAATCTCCACAAATACGTAAATCCCCATCTGTTTTCCTCAAAACTACAATCGGTGATGCCCACTTGCTACATCCAGGCGGAACATGTTAAAGAAGATCTTGTTCTACTAATTTACGTAGTTTTGTCACTACTAACGGCAATAAATGTACTGGTAATTTTTGTGCCTCGTAATAAGAGGGGGAAACATTTTCATTTACTTTTAAACTTGCTTCATAGTTCTTTAATTTTCCAGTTTTTTCCATTTTTATTTCATTAATTAATTTAGTAGAATTCATGTTAAGCACATCATTTCCAATAAGGCCATGGTTTTTCTTGCAACTTGTAACAATTACAGGAATTACTTCAAATTTTTCTTTTAACTCCAATGAACCTTCGAAGTATCCTAATATTTTTATAACGGATCCATCAAACTGGCGAAGTTGTAAATTGCTTTTTCGTAAAGGTGGCTTACCTATGTATTCCCAAAATTTTTTTGGTATCAGTGTTACTTCACTCCCAGTATCCATTTGCATATCTAAATTGCAGTTATTAATTTTAACCTTTACTATAATGTCTTTTTTCTTCTGTTCAAAAGTCTTATTCATCACAGTAAAAACTTCCCTGTCGGTGTCGTTTTCTTCAACTCTTTCAACATTTTTCTTTTTTAATTTACACACTGCTTGAAAGTGGTTCTTTTTTAAGCAATTATTACAAGTTTTCCCAAATGCCGTACACTTTTCCTTTTTCATTTCGTGTTCACGTCCACAATACGAACACTTTTTTATCTTGTTTACCGCGTATGTATCAGCGAATCTTTGTTCGCTGGGTTGACTTTTATAATAGTGGTATGTCTGTATTAGCTCTTGTTGCTGCATAAATTCAATACAAGCATTTAAAGACATATTTCCTATTTGTTCCAATATTTTATATCGGTGTGACGCATTGGACATACCTTCAATTAGTCTTAATTAAATCAAGTCTTCTTCAATGATCTGTTCGTCTTGTCCGAGTTTCTCAAATTCACAATATCTACTTGCATTTCGTAGACGGTGTAAATATTTTATAATTGGTTCGTCAATTTCCTGTTTCGTTGACATGAATTTCGTTCTTTCTGACACTACCAGCCTTTTCTTGGGTCTCATATTCTTTTTTATAATCTGACTTATTTTTTCGAAAGTCAGGTCTTCCAAATTTAAGGGATATGCCATGGTGGAGACTTTCATTACCGCCTCGCATCCAGCTGTAGCCAAAAATAAATCCGTGATTTCATTTTCGCCTCCCTTTTCCTTGTTGTCTTTCAACTTTTTGTTCTCGCAGTAGCAGAGAAGCAACGAATCCAAGTATCGACAAATTCTGGATCTTCCAGAGACAATTGAAATCCTATCGGCGACGCCATTGTTGTGAAGTTAATATTAGCACTAATCAGCTGCTAAGTCGTACTTCGATATTTATTTGTATGAAATAATACAAAATGTGGCACAAGGCCTAAAAGGGAGATGGGGAAGGACCGTCTTCTTCTGTCTTACTTCTAAACTTAGCTAGTCCCAGACTCGGACCCAAACATACCAACAATGTCCCAATCACCAAAATAACACATTCACTCATACCTTTCTTACTACGTCCACCATAATACCTCAAATTCTCTATGAAGTCCTACCTAGTCCCGTTATGTACAGATATTGTTCGTGGGGAGAGGGGCATAAAACAACAATTTTTAAAAAGATCCCCAAATGAATATATACAATATGCCTTAAATATTTACAATAAACTAAACAAAAATATGTTAGTAATAAAAAAAAAAAACAATAAATGTGGCAGAAACATCAGTTAACCGGACGAAATCAGTGCGGGACTATGAAAAAATCAGGAAAACATTCATACCTCCAAGCATTCACACAGGCACACACACATTCATACACAACAACAAATACGAAAAATCACACACACGAAACGAAAGGCGCCCCGCATCCACCAGAGAACTGACATCACTGACCGCCTAACGAGGGAGATGATGGGGAATTAAACAAAAGAAAAATAGGGACAGAAATAAAAGGGACCAATGAGCATGCATACCCTAGCTAAGTTTACCAGAAAAACGGGAAACTAAAGATTCAAAATCAAAAACCTAAACAAGCCTAATAACGGGATGGGTTGCCTCTGTTCAACCCTGTTAGGACAAAATCCTGTACCTAACCGACATCCAAGTGCCACTCTAGGTCAGCCCCTTTCACTCTACACATTCGCGCAAGATTTACCCACCTTTTGCCAAATTCTGATGAAGGGAGCCGCCGCCTTTCCGTCCTAATCTTGACTTTAAGCTGATGCTTAAAGAACAAGATCAGTTGGGAAGAGGTGAACCTCTCGCCATCATAGAATTCCTTCTGACGCGTCGTCCAAATCACGACTCTCATAACCCCTAGTAAGCAACAGAACACATAGTGTTCAGCCTTCGTCAATTGCGGCACCACATTGCTACAAACAGAACTGTCTTCCAGGACAAAAAACTTTCCCTGCAACATGCGAACCATGAGGCCTTCAACAAACCTGCACAACGGCACTACCGTCTTGCACTGAAAAAAAGGTGCGACCAATGGTCTCGACTTCCCCAGTACAGCGACAACAATTTGGATATTTCTCCAAGCCTACTGAACAAAGTCCCTTGCCGACCCAGAGGGACCCACGAATCATCAGCCAGGTGAGTGATGACTCATCATTATTGAGACATTTCAACCCAGGCGCCCAAGGCCATATCGAGCGAGCCTCCTGTTTCGTAAGACCGAGCTCGCCAATCAAATCATCTTGAACAGCCCCCCTAACTAACAATCGATACAATGCCTTACGAGAGAACGCCTGGGCGTCGGAGAGGCCATCCGACGTCCGTAAGAGGAGTTTCAAAACACGACAACTTTCGCGGTAGAAGGAGCACTCGGTACGAGGTGTACGGCCGGCCTCCTCCTCGAACGCGTGCACACTTCTCAGGGATGGGAAATGTTTTCGGACGTCTTCTTTCCAAGAGGTGCCCACCTCATCCAATCCGCGACACATTCGGTCTAGAAAGGTAATGCGAAGCATATATTGACGAATCTAAATGCTCGGCATAAACAGACCGCCCTCTGAGGGATGAAGGCAACAGATCTCGCGAGATACCATAGGGGCCTTGTCTCTTCACAAGAAAGAGAACATGGTCCATACTAATGACATTAGTCTGGCATACGGGAGTGGAAGTAAAGAGAGTCGGTACAGGAGAATTGGATATATGTGTGGACCACATACTTCCGCCCATACATTCAGGGAAAGGCCCCTCCGAGACCACAGATTAACCGCGATCTCGGCCTTCCCTTGTACCTCCGACCAATTCATTTCCAACTGGAGATCAGGACCAAACCACACGCCGAGTATCTTGATCGGCCCATCCGTCCAGAGGAAAGGTCCGGGGAGAGAAACTCCCTTCCACGCACCCAACCGCAAGCCAACAGACTTATCACGGTTGATCTTGGCCCCTGTCACCATCTCATACCCACTGATCTCTTTGTTGATTTCGTCAATCTCGGCTCTGCTCGACACAAGAACCGAAACGTCGTCAGCATAGGCAGAATACCTGGCTGAGGTGGAAGCCCCAGGAAGGGAAATTCCGCGCAGGAACGGATTCGGCTTTAACTTGCGAAGGAATGGTTCCAACGCAAGAACGTAAAGCAGAGGCGAGAGCGGACAACCTTGACGAATGCAGCGAGACAATACGAAAGGCTTCGATCTTACCCCATTCACTTACACCAGCGCACCGGATGTCGCATACAAAAGTCGGATCCAGGAGCGAAAGTCGGCTCCTAAACCGGCCGCCGAAAGGACAGCCTCCCAAAACCGATGGTCAGCCCTATCGAAGGCCTTGGACTGATCTAAATTAATCAGCGTTTAACATGGTTAAAGGGCGAAAATTCCCTAACCCATCGCCACCGTTCTTGTCCTTACGCAGCAACTTGATCACACCCCTGGTGAAGCGTTGAGGTAAAGACCCCTGTTTCATCCAGTGGTTGAACATCAGTCCCAGCAAAGGAACAAAAACAGGCGACAACCTAAAGTAAACTTCGTAGGGAAGACCATCCAGTCCCGGAGATTTATCCAGGCCAACCTGCTTCAGCGCTTCCCAGATTTCCGACTCAGTAATGGGACACTTGCACCTAGCCGCTTCAGCTGCCTCGAGGCAGGGAAAGTCAGCCAAATAGGCATCGAACTGAGCAGAGCTCAGACCGGGCTCCCTGGTGAAAAGATCCTGAAAGTAATCCCGAAAGGCCTCGCATATGCCCGCGTTTGTAGTCACGGTCCGCTTATCCGGCAATGTGACGCACGCTATATGTCGCCTTGGCGCGTTCCGAATCTCCTCTGCACGCAGTTCAGCGGCCATGTTCGTCGCCTCAGAAGACATTCTTTTTAGCCTAGCCCTAACTACCAGAGCTTGATCCTTCTTGATAAGCAAGGAGGACAACTCTGCCTTAGCTAAGGCTATATCCTCTCCAACACGGGATTTCACGGCCCGATCAACCTTTTCTTCTAAAGCCGTTTGCGCCGCTAATCTATCTAGATTGAGTCGACGACTAAAATCGGCAGCAAACGTTCGAATTTTGGATTTTAATTTGTCCCACCAGGCGTTTCCCACAACCGCCCCCGTCAATTCCCTCTGAATCATTAGTAGCAGCTGGTCCCGGAAATCCTGCTCACCAAATAATGAACAGTTAAATTTCCAGTAACCAGCCATTCTAACCTTAGGCTTATCTAAGTTTACACGGACCCGGACAAGCCTATGATCCGTAAAAACTATATAATGGAAACTTGGACACCCTAAGAGCCCTACGTCGACTCTCTTAACTAAGACTCGGTCCAGGTAGCTCGCAAGCGTCCCAGGCACCGAGTTGCCACTATTTGTCCAAGTCCATGCTACCTCCTGAGGGTGCTCATTCCGGAACTTATCGACAAGATCAAACTCATCGATAAAGTCCCGTAATGCCTTCACATCAGGATTGTTAGTAACCGGTTTTTGCCCTATACGATCTATATCGGAGTCAAGGATGGCATTCCAATCCCCCGCTAAAACTACTCGACGAGAAGTCGTCAAGAACGGCTCGATCTGCCGAAACAAAGCAGGCCGCTCAGCATGGTTATTGGGCGCATAAACCCCAATGAGACGTAGAACCTTATCCTTTATGGTAACATCCAGCACGCAAAGTCTGCCCGCCGGATCCGCGAAGACAAGGGTACATGCAGCCTTCAAAGACCTGCTCACTAGCCAAGAGACACCCCTCGAACGACCATCAAAACAGGCTGAATAAACGGCGAACCCCTTAGACAGTATGTCCTCACGATCATGAGAAGAAAAACGGGTCTCTTGTATACAACATACATTCACCCCGAGGCGCTGAAGATCACGAGTGAGCCTCGCCCTGCGAGACTCGGACCTCACGCCCCGGACATTTAAGCTAGCTAACCAGAGAGCCATTGTCAAGCCGATTAGGGTTGTCCTTCAGGATAGAACATGGCTGGGGTGAGGACACCGACAGCTTGTGCCATCGAACCAGATATCATCTCCGAATCAAGATTATCATCCTGAGACAAGCCACCGATGTCCGCAGGATATGTTAGTTTAAGAGCTCTATAAAGGGATGGGTGAACAAAAAGAGGGACCCTCCCTTTACATTGCTTAGAATCATCAAGATTTTCCTCCAGAAGGACGGCAGCTGGGGGCACCACTTTCAAGGAGGCCTTAGCCTCCTCTATCATGCCCCAAATCTCCCGCGTACCCGGGCCAGTTCTAACAACAGTTAGCAGAGTTCGGGCCTTCTTGAAATTTTCCGGCACCTCTACATCCACACCATTGATGTGCCGGAAATTCCATAATACTTTCAAGGGCTTCGGATTTTTGGTTTGCCCGAAGACCCTTTCTGCCTGTTCCCGGGACACGCGGCAGACGTCTTCCCCTGGGAGGTATGGAGGTTTGATTTTCTTTTTCTTTTTATCTGTAGCCACTTGAGATTCCGGGCTTCTGTACCTTTTTTTATTTGGAGACTGCATAGGTGTTGAAATTGGAGTTGTAATGGGTGTAGAGGAGGGTGTCATGCCAGAAGGCGTCCTCACAGGCGAAGGCTTTGTAGAATGATATTTTTTCGGTGAATTTGTCAAAGATTTTGGAGCAGATGGTATGGTAAAAGAGTCTTTTTTTGATGAAGGGGAAGACGGGGCAGAGGATAGAGGGGCCGGTGCCCCCAGCGATTTCTTATTTTTCCCCCGCTTAGTCTCAAGCTTTTCCTTTAATTTCTTCAGATCTAGTATTTTCCTCCAGCTTGGCTCATTTAATTTTTGAGCATCGGAGGCATTTTTTTCGTAAGACGCCGAGGCGTCGCCCTCGGAGCTGGTAGAGGGAATGGGGCTGTAGGTGACATTGTCCCTGGTGTCATGTTGGGACTGAAGAACCGCTGTTTGGGTCTTCCCCTTGCCTCTAACTACGAGGCGCCATTCCCCTTCCTCCTTCTCCTTCTCCACACTTGTGGCAGGCGTCGGCTTCGGGGGTAATGAGGGTCTAGGCCCAACCGGGGGATTTTCCTCACCGGTCCGCCTCGCAGCTAGGCCCACTACAGGCGCCGCGGATTTTAGCTTCTCGGCCAAGGGGGGATTTTGGTCGCCAGCGACCGGAACTCCAGGGGCCTTCTTTCCTGGGCAGGAGGAGGAAAGGTGACCAGTCTCTCCACACCTCCAGCAAGTTGGTCTTCTACCGGTCACTATGACCGGCATTTTCCGGTCGCCATACTCCAAACAGTTGGGGACGGACTTGAAGGCCTTCTGGTCGAGCATTATGTCGAAAGTCCATCCCCCGTTCAAATTGTCGGAGAGAGCCCCTAAAATTTGGCCGAACTGCATAAAAAATGCAGCCAGGAGCTCTCCCGAAATTTGAGGAGGAACTTCAAAGACGGCTACCCTAGTCCGCCTGCGGCCTTCATACTCTGTTCTGATGATGTAATCTTTTGTGATTAATTCTTTCTTGGCCATGGCCAGGCAATCTTCTGGGGTGGGTAGCAGAATGTCCCACATGAAGAACCCTCTACCCTTTATTACTCTTTGGGGTTTTATCCCCAGGGACAAAAGTGATTTAATCACTGTGTCTTTTGTGGAGCGACAAATCTTTCTAGTTTTCTTATCCACCACAAAAATGGTCACCATTCTTTTTGAGAACACATCGAGTTCTTGGACAATATCGACGAACCCATCTTTATTAACAAGATGGGCGTACCCCTTCGCCTTATCCAAGAAATCCGCCATGTTCAAGATACAACTTGGGGGGGACTTCCAACATGAGGGCAATTCCTCGGCGGTCTTACTTTGTGCCTCCTTTGGCACATCAATATTTTTGCTAGTTTCTCCTTTGGAGACACTAGGGACTTTTTTTTTCAAACTAGGGCTGGTATTCCCCTGCTTCTTCGTCGGTTTATCCGGCGGGTCCGCTTTCGCCGCCGAACCAAAAAGGTCTTTTTTCACATTTGACCGACTGGCTTCGTCGGCCATGGTGGATTAGTGTAAGAGACTTCCAACTGCGGGTCCAATTTTTTGTATTTTTCCGTGGAAAGGAGTTGGGAGAGGGTAAAAAAAAAAAGAAAATAAACAAATAAAGAAAGAAAAAGCCTGGATGAACCAGTAAATAAAATGGCAAAGACAAAAATAAAATGAACAAAACAGAAAGAAATAAAAAAAATTAAAGATGGCGCTCAAAGGCTGCCGAAAATAAAAGAAAAAACAAAAACTCCTTTCTTTTTTTCCAAAAAATTCAAATAAACTGTACAAAAGAAAAAGAAAAGAAAAAGTCTGGTTTGTAACCAGAAGAAAAAAAAAATAAAAGTTTGCGGCCGAATCCGCTAAAGAAAATAAACTAAAAACACAAGAAAAACAAACTAGTCAAACCAAAAAGAAAAGAATGCGACCGAAGTCGCTAATAAAATGAAAATGGGTAAAAAAAATAAAAACGAAATAAAAATAAAGATTTCTTTTTCTTTTTTTCTTAAAAAGTACTTATTTTTTAACAACAAAAAAAATAAAAAAAAAAAAATAAAAAAATTATGTGGGCCGAAGCCCCCAAAAATAAAAACAAACAAAAGAAATGGAAGAATAAAAAATTAAAACTTAGCAAAATGTCTTGGTGTGTTCAAAGAATAACGTTAATTCCGAAAAAAGGTCGCCAAGCAATTCCTCGTGGCCAAAAAAAATCAAGTTCGTCGCTTTGCAACACAAAAAATGACAATTATACGAGTTCAAAAAAAAACACCGGTCACAAAAAGACGGAAGACGTAACTCGAGCTGCTAAGGCGTACTGATATTTATTTATACAATTTATGTATAAAATGTGGCACAAGGCCTAAAAGGGGGATGGGGAATGACGGTCTTCTTCTGTCTTAAATCTAAACTTAGCTAGTCCCAGACACGGACCCAAACAAACCAACAATATTCCACTCACCAAAACAACACATTCACTCCTACCTTTCATACTACGTTCACCATAATGCCTCAAATTCTCTATGAAGTCCTAACTAGTCCCCTTATGTACAAAAATTGTCTGTGGGGGGAGGGTCAATAAAACAACAACTTTAAAAGATCCCCAAATGAGTATTAACAATGACTTAAGTATTTACAATGAAAACTAAACAAAACTGTGTTAGTAATAAAACCCCCCACAAACCATAAATGTGGCAGCAAAATCAGTTAACTAGACGAAATCAATGCGGGGCTAAGAAAAAATAAGAAAAAACATTCATTCCTCCAAGCATTCACACAGACACACACACATTCATACACAACAACAAATACGAAAAAGCACACACACACGAAACGAAAGTCGCCCCGCATCCACCAGAGAACTGAAGTCACTGACCACCTAACGAGGGAGGGGATGGGGAATTAAACGAAAGAAAAATAGGGACAGAAATAAAAGGGACCAATGCGCATGCATACCCTAGCTAAGTTTACTAGAAAAAAGGGAAAAACTAAAGATTCAAAATCAAAAACCTAGTCTAACCTAAAATCAGGGTGGGTTGCCTATGTTCAACCCTGTTAGGACAAATCCTGTACCTAAGCGACATCCAAGTGCCACTCTAGGTCAGCCCCTTTCACTCTACACATTCGCGCAAGATTCACCCACCTTTTGCCAAATTCCGATGAGGTGAGCCGCCGCCTTTCCGTCCTAATCTTGACTTTAAGCTGATGCCTAAAGTACAAGATCAGTTGGGAAGAGGTGAACTTCTCGCCCTCATGGAATTCCTTCTGACGCGTCGTCCAAATCACAACTCTCATAATCCCTAGTAAGCAACAGAACACATAGTGTTCAGCCTTCGTCAATTGCGACACCACATTGCTACAAACAGAACTGGCTTCCAGGACAAAGAACTTTCCCTGCAGCATGCGAACCATGAGGCCTTCAACAAACTTGCACAACGGCACTACCGTCTTGCACTGAAAAAAGGCGTGACCAATGGTCTCGACTTCCCCAGTGCAGCGACGACAGTTTGGATATTTCTCCAAACCTGCTGAACAGAGTCTCTTGCCGACCCAGAGGGCCCCACGAATCATCAGCCAGGTGAGTGATGCCTCATCGTTATTGAGACATTTCAACCCAGGCGCCCAAGGCCATATCGAGCGAGCCTCCTGCTTCGTAAGACCGAGCTCGTCGATCAGATCATCTTGAACGGACCCCCTAACTAACAATTGATACAATGCCTTACGAGACAACGCCTGGGCGTCGGAGAGGCCATCCGACGTCCGTAAAAGGAGCTTCAAAGCACTACGACATTCGCGGTAGAAGGCACACTCGGCACGAGGTCTACGGCCGGCCTCCTCCTCGCACGAGTGCACACTTCTCAGGGATGGGAAATGTTTTCGGACATCTTCTTTCCAAAAGGTGCCCACCTCATCCAATCCGCGACACATTCGGTCTAGAAAGGTAATGCGAAGCATATATTGACGAATCTCAATGCTAGGCATACCCAGACCGCCCTCAGAGGGATGAAGGCAACAGATCTCGCGAGTTACCATAGGGGCCTTGTCTCTCCACAAAAAGGAGAACAAGGTCCGGACTAATGACATTAGTCTGGCATACGGGAGCGGAAGCACAGAAAGTCGGTAAAGGAGTATCGGATATATGTGTGAAACACATACCTCCGCCCTTCCCTTCAGGGAAAGTCTCCTCCGAGACCACAGTTTACCCGCGATCTCGGCCTTCCCCTGCACCTCCGACCAATTCATTTCCAACTGGAGATCAGGACCGAACCAGACGCCGAGTATCTTGATCGGCCCATCCGTCCAGAGGAAAAGTCCGGGAAGAGAAACTCCCTTCCACGCACCCAACCGCAAGCCCACAGACTTATCGCGGTTGATCTTGGCCCCTGTCACCATCTCATACCCACTGATCTCTTTGCTGACTTCGTCAATCTCGGCTCCGCTCGACACCAGAACCGAAACGTCGTCAGCATAGGCAGAATACCTGGCTGAGGTGGAAGCCCCAGGCAGGGAAATTCCGCGCAGGACCGGATTTGCCTTCAACTTGCGAAGGAATGGTTCCAACGCAAGAACGTAAAGCAGAGGCGAGAGCGGACAACCTTGACGAATGGAGCGAGACAATACGAAAGGCTTCGATCTTACCCCATTCACTTCCACCAGCGCACCGGGGGTCGCATACAAAAGTCGGATCCAGGAGCGAAAGTCGGCTCTGAAACCGGCAGCCGAAAGGACAGCCTCCAGAAATCGATGGTCAACCCTATCGAAGGCCTTGGACTGATCTAAATTGATCAGCGCGGCTTCACTGTCGACTTTTTCTAAGATCAAGCGTACCATGTGAAGGTTATCCTGAATAGTCCTGCCCTTCACAGCACAAGTCTGTTCGGGGCCAATCAGACTAGACAGGACAAGCTGCAAACGGTTGGCTAAGATCTTCGCCAAAATCTTTAAGTCAGTGTTTAACATCGTTAAAGGGCGAAAGTTCCCTAACCCATCCCCACCGCCCTTGTCCTTACGCAGCAACTTGATCACACCCCTGGTGAAGCGTTGGGGTAAAGACCCCTGCTTCATCCAGTGGTTGTAAATCAGTTCCAGCAAAGGAACAAAAACGTGCGACAACCTCAAGTACACTTCGTAGGGAAGACCATCTAATCCCGGAGACTTATCCAGGCCAACCTGCTTCAGCGCTTCCCAGATCTCCGACTCTGTAATGGGACCCTCGCACCTAGCCGCTTCAGCTGCCGAAAGGCAGGGAAAGTCAGCTAAATAGGCGTCGAACTGAGCAGAGCTCAGACCGGGCTCCCTGGTGAAAAGATCCTGAAAGTAGTCCCGAAACACCTCACATATGCCCGCGTTTGTAGTCACGGTCCGCTTATCCGGCAACGTGACGCATGCGATATGTCGCTTAGACGCGCTTCGATTTTCCTCTGCACGCAGTTCAGCGGCCATATTCGTTGCCTCAGAAGACATTCTTTTTAACCTAGCCCTAACTACCAGAGCTTGATCCTTCTTGATAAGCAAGGAGGACAACTCTGCCTTAGCTAAGGCTATGTCCCCACTAACACGGGATTTCACTGCCCGATCGACTTTATCTTCTAAAGCAGTTTGCGCCGCTAACCTATCTAGATTGAGTCGACGACTAAAATCGGCAGCAAACGTTCGAATTTGAGATTTTAATTTGCCCCACCAGGCATTTCCCACAACCGCACCCGTCAATTCCCTTTGTATCATTAGTAAAAGCTGGTCCCGGAAACCCTGATCACCAAAAAGGGAACAGTTCAATTTCCAGTAACCAGCCAATCTAACCTTAGGCTTATCTAAGTTTACACGGACCCGGACAAGCCTATGATCCGTATAAACTATATAATGGAAACTTGGACAGCCTAAGAGCCCTACCATCGACTCTCCTAACTAAGACCCGGTCCAGGTAGCTCGCAAGCGTCCCGGGAGCCGAGTTGCCACTATTTGTCCAAGTCCATGCTACCTCCCGAGGGTGTTCATTCCGGAACTTATCGACAAGATCAAACTCATCGATAAAGTCCCGAAATGGTTTCACATCCGGGTTGTTAGTACCTTGTTTATGCCCTATACGATCTATATCGGGGTCAAGGACGGCATTCCAATCCCCCGCTAAAACTACCCGACGAGACGTCGTCAAGAACGGCGCGATCTGCCGAAACAAAGCAGGCCGCTCGGAATGGGTATTGGGCGCATAAACCCCAATGAGACGTAGAACCTTATCCTTTATGGTAACATCCAGCACGCAAAGTCTGCCCGCCGGATCCGCGAAGACAAGGGTACAAGCAGCCTTCAAAGACTTGCTCACTAGCTAAGAGACACCCCTCGAACGACCATCAAAACAGGCTGAATAAACGGCGAACCCCTTAGACAGTATGTCCTCACGATCATGAGAAGAAAAACGGGTCTCTTGTATACAACATACATTCACCCCGAGGCGCTGAAGATCACGAGTGAGCCTCGCCCTGCGAGACTCGGACCTCACGCCCCGGACATTTAAGCTAGCTAACCAGAGTGCCATTGTCAAGCCGATTAGGGTTGTCCTTCAGGATAGAACATGGCTGGGGTGAGGACACCGACAGCTTGTGCCATCGAACCAGATATCATCTCCGAATCAAGATTATCATCCTGAGACAAGCCACCGATGTCCGCAGGATATGTTAGTTTAAGAGCTCTATAAAGGGATGGGTGAACAAAAAGAGGGACCCTCCCTTTACATTGCTTAGAATCATCAAGATTTTCCTCCAGAAGGACGGCAGCTGGGGGCACCACTTTCAAGGAGGCCTTAGCCTCCTCTATCATGCCCCAAATCTCCCGCGTACCCGGGCCAGTTCTAACAACAGTTAGCAGAGTTCGGGCCTTCTTGAAATTTTCCGGCACCTCTACATCCACACCATTGATGTGCCGGAAATTCCATAATACTTTCAAGGGCTTCGGATTTTTGGTTTGCCCGAAGACCCTTTCTGCCTGTTCCCGGGACACGCGGCAGACGTCTTCCCCTGGGAGGTATGGAGGTTTGATTTTCTTTTTCTTTTTATCTGTAGCCACTTGAGATTCCGGGCTTCTGTACCTTTTTTTATTTGGAGACTGCATAGGTGTTGAAATTGGAGTTGTAATGGGTGTAGAGGAGGGTGTCATGCCAGAAGGCGTCCTCACAGGCGAAGGCTTTGTAGAATGATATTTTTTCGGTGAATTTGTCAAAGATTTTGGAGCAGATGGCATGGTAAAAGAGTCTTTTTTTGATGAAGGGGAAGACGGGGCAGAGGATAGAGGGGCCGGTGCCCCCAGCGATTTCTTATTTTTCCCCCGCTTAGTCTCAAGCTTTTCCTTTAATTTCTTCAGATCTAGTATTTTCCTCCAGCTTGGCTCATTTAATTTTTGAGCATCGGAGGCATTTTTTTCGTAAGACGCCGAGGCGTCGCCCTCGGAGCTGGTAGAGGGAATGGGGCTGTAGGTGACATTGTCCCTGGTGTCATGTTGGGACTGAAGAACCGCTGTTTGGGTCTTCCCCTTGCCTCTAACTACGAGGCGCCATTCCCCTTCCTCCTTCTCCACACTTGTGGCAGGCGTCGGCTTCGGGGGTAATGAGGGTCTAGGCCCAACCGGGGGATTTTCCTCACCGGTCCGCCTCGCAGCTAGGCCCACTACAGGCGCCGCGGATTTTAGCTTCTCGGCCAAGGGGGGATTTTGGTCGCCAGCGACCGGAACTCCAGGGGCCTTCTTTCCTGGGCAGGAGGAGGAAAGGTGACCAGTCTCTCCACACCTCCAGCAAGTTGGTCTTCTACCGGTCACTATGACCGGCATTTTCCGGTCGCCATACTCCAAACAGTTGGGGACGGACTTGAAGGCCTTCTGGTCGAGCATTATGTCGAAAGTCCATCCCCCGTTCAAATTGTCGGAGAGAGCCCCTAAAATTTGGCCGAACTGCATAAAAAATGCAGCCAGGAGCTCTCCCGAAATTTGAGGAGGAACTTCAAAGACGGCTACCCTAGTCCGCCTGCGGCCTTCATACTCTGTTCTGATGATGTAATCTTTTGTGATTAATTCTTTCTTGGCCATGGCCAGGCAATCTTTTGGGGTGGGTAGCAGAATGTCCCACATGAAGAACCCTCTACCCTTTATTACTCTTTGGGGTTTTATCCCCAGGGACAAAAGTGATTTAATCACTGTGTCTTTTGTGGAGCGACAAATCTTTCTAGTTTTCTTATCCACCACAAAAATGGTCACCATTCTTTTTGAGAACACATCGAGTTCTTGGACAATATCGACGAACCCATCTTTATTAACAAGATGGGCGTACCCCTTCGCCTTATCCAAGAAATCCGCCATGTTCAAGATACAACTTGGGGGGGACTTCCAACATGAGGACAATTCCTCGGCGGTCTTACTTTGTGCCTCCTTTGGCACATCAATATTTTTCCTAGTTTCTCCTTTGGAGACACTAGGGACTTTTTTTTTCAAACTAGGGCTGGTATTCCCCTGCTTCTTCGTCGGTTTATCCGGCGGGTCCGCTTTCGCCGCCGAACCAAAAAGGTCTTTTTTCACATTTGACCGACTGGCTTCGTCGGCCATGGTGGATTAGTGTAAGAGACTTCCAACTGCGGGTCCAATTTTTTGTATTTTTCCGTGGAAAGGAGTTGGGAGAGGGTAAAAAAAAAAGAAAATAAACAAATAAAGAAAGAAAAGGCCTGGATGCACCAGTAAATAAAATGGCAAAGACAAAAATAAAATGAACAAAACAGAAAGAAATAAAAAAATTAAAGATGGCGCTCAAAGGCTGCCGAAAATAAAAGAAAAAACAAAAACTCCTTTCTTTTTTTCCAAAAAATTCAAATAAACTGTACAAAAGAAAAAGAAAAGAAAAAGTCTGGTTTGTAACCAGAAGAAAAAAAATTAAAAGTTTGCGGCCGAAGCCGCTAAAGAAAATAAACTAAAAACACAAGAAAAACAAACTAGTCAAACCAAAAAGAAAAGAATGCGACCGAAGTCGCTAATAAAATGAAAATGGGTAAAAAAAAAAATAAAAACGAAATAAAAATAAAGATTTCTTTTTCTTTTTTTCTTAAAAAGTACTTATTTTTTAACAACAACAAAAAAAAATAAAAAAGAATAAAAAATTATGTGGGCCGAAGCCCCCAAAAATAAAAACAAACAAAAGAAATGGAAGAATAAAAAATTAAAACTTAGCAAAATGTCTTGGTGTGTTCAAAGAATAACGTTAATTCCGAAAAAAGGTCGCCAAGCAATTCCTCGTGGCCAAAAAAAAATCAAGTTCGTCGCTTTGCAACACAAAAAATGACAATTATACGAGTTCAAAAAAAAACACCGGTCACAAAAAGACGGAAGACGTAACTCGAGCTGCTAAGGCGTACTTCTCCTTGGTTAGTCTCAGAGACCACTTATATTGAATTTTCAGTTCTGATTATGCAAATTATGCATACTAATTTGCTAGCATCACTACAGTCTGAATTGGACATACATACAAATACTTACTCAAAACAGAAAACAGATCTTACACACAAATACTTACTCAAAACAGAAACTACCCTTCGGTGCATCTCTTGTGAGCCGTTAATACATTCTCACTGTTATGTATAACCTAATAGACTGAAAAAGGTGCAACAAAAACTGTGATATATAAAACCTTACCACGCTTTTCAAAAAATATATCTGTTTCTCAAATAATAGGCTCCCTTAAAGAAATAGGCCGCTTCCAGCACTTATAAAAGAAAGCACGATGCATCTTATTATCTATAAACTATATCTCTAAATAAAATATATGTTTCCTCTGAAAGTATAAAAATGTGTAGAAAGCATCTATAGATAAAGCAATAAAGTTGCGTGTAATATATTTGGATTTCAGCATTAAGTGGCCCATGGAAGTTGTCATACCCTACCCCTGAACAGACTCAATCAACCATTTCAGTATTAATGACTCATGGTGGTTGATATGTTGAAAAAGTTTGATTAGAATTATTTGAACATTTATTCTTTATTACTAAATAAAATAATTTACATTATTGTCCATAATTTTGCATTATTTTCAAATTTTTGTTTGTTTTTTTGTCTTTTGTATTCTCATTTGAAATAAAAATGTTACCTTCCAAACAAAGTTATTTTTTCTGCATTTTATATTATAGATAACGTTTTTCGTTCCACGTGATATTTGTACGAGTATCCTCATTGTTGTTATCTTCAACATATCCTTTATGTTTGGAGATGACTTCTTCACAGTTTCTCAAAGCTATTTTTCTTCTCGTCTATGGATGTATGAAATGACGTAACAGTTATTTTGTAAAACAGAATCCGCGAACTGAGTTCGAAACAGCTTTTTCACTAATTTTAAAATATTTAACTTTAATGTAAAAATTGTAAAAAATAAAAAAAATAAAAATAAATTTAAAATTTTAATTACCATGAAATAACCAACCAATGAATCAATCAATCCAATGTATTCTAAAATTTATCCTATAACTAAGCCTGAGAAGTGAAGGAATCATATCTTTCTCAAGGAAAGTGCGCGTAAGTGAATGTAATGAACGCAACTGGGGTTCGAACGGGGCTCACTGATTTCCTATTTGTATTACGCCACCTATATCCACCATACATAGACCAAAACTAAAAGGTCAGTTCGATAAAGAATTTTTTAACCATTCCTTCTTTTTTCTTCTCCTCCTTCTTCTTCTATGTGCCATGTCTTTTCAGAGCGTTAGCGATCATGCCTCTCCACCGTTTCCTGTCTATTGTGGATTTTAATAACTTTTATCTTTTGCCATCTCTCTCATAAGAGTTGCTTTCCTCTGTCTCTTTTACCTTCATTCTGTCCTGTGAGTATCAAATTTTCCAAGCCCTCTTACCTCATTATGTGCCCCAGAAATTTCAACTGTAAATATTAGGTTGGTGCAAAAATAATGACGTAATAATGTCGTTTTTGACGTATTTTTAACGTCAAAAAACGATATTATCACGTCATTGTTTTTGCACCAACCTAATATGAGTCCTTTTTCTAGAATTTAGATGTTAGATCCATAATATTCTCAGTATCCTTCAGTAGAACCATATTTCTGTTAATTTAAGTCTCTTCTTTATGTGTGAGAAGATTGTTCATCATTCACTGCTATATAGGAGGGTCTGATACTACATAACACTTCAGTACTCGATTCTTTTTAATGATATTTTTTTGTTTCTTAATCCTTTGCTCAGTTTTTGGAAAGCATCTTTTGCTATCCCAATGCGCATCCAGGATCCTGTATCGCACGTTCCGTCCTCTATTATTCCGCTTCCCAGATATTGAACTTGCTTACTGATAGGGAAAAAAATCACATTTTGTTGTAGTTGTGGTTGTACTCATTTGAACACATAATTTTAACTTTTATACATTTTATTTGTTATTGGGTAACAATGCAAGTCCTGTTGCAAGTCGGAGTCACTTGAGAAGTGCTTGTTTCTGATGGCTCGATTTTCATGTGCGTTTAGTTAAAGCTGATATTTTCAGAGAGTCTAGCGTTTCATACAATGGGGAGGCCAAAATAGGTGCAGAGGTCTCTAGCGTTACTGCAACTGTATAACTTTTAGTATATTGTTCTGCAAAATATGGTCCTCTTTCCTCGTCATAAGCCTGTTATTATGTTAAGATACTGTTTTCGAGTATTCTTTGTAGGATATATGTGGACCATAGCCCATTTATGATGGCATTTCGAATCAATTCAACTCGATACTGTCCCATTGATGCCGAAGAAAATGAACAGTCCTTACTTAGTTTTATCAAGGCTTGGTAAAATCCATCAATGGAGTCTGAGAGCAGTTGATGTTTTGTATCCAGTAATATCTAGAGACCCTTCCATTTTTTCTTTTTAATATAGATCCTGTCCAGTATGCTTTGTCGGAAGATTTGACCACAAAATACTCGTAAATTTGTGCTGGGACATATTTTTTTTATTTTTTTTTTTAAGCATTTCACCCCAAGCAAGGCGGGAAGCCACTAGGACGCAAGGGGTTACAGAAAATTTAGAGCAAAGTCAGATACGAGTGATAGAAGAAAGGATGAGGGTAGTGGATAGATCAAGGCAACTGGAGATGTCGATTGACATTACACTTGAATAGCTGGAGATTATAGCTCACAGGGAAACAGTAATAGGGAAGGGAGTTCCACAGGCGAGAGGTGCGAGACATAAAGCTATTAGAGTAGAAGAGACGGCTACATTTAGGAGTTTCGACAGTGAAGGGGTGAGAGCGGGATGCCAGCCTCATATGGCGCTTGAACTCATGACTGGGAACCAGCGAATACAGCTCCGAGGAGCAATTTCCATGGAAGTATTTGTAGAACAGACAGAGGGAGGCGACGGCGCGTCTGTGAGAAAGTGATTTGGTGATAAAGTGTAGCTTATTAGAACTTTGGTCGCTGTACGTGATCAAGAAGTTCATGAAAGTTACTCTCCAATGACGATATTCCAGTTCATCATCAGACGCGTTGGAATCAATAATAATTTTCTCTGGGCAGAGTAAATTAGCCATTTTCAAAATGTTTAACAACAAGAGTATATAAAAATTGTAGTAGAATTGTTATAGACAATCCATAGGCCGGTTAATTTACACGGGGCATTCCGAGCCGGTTATTTTGCGTGGAGCATTCCGAGCTCATAGACTCGGGCAAAAATTCCCCGGAGAGTTCGAATACGCAGAATCAGGTTGCTTCCTATCTCCATAGCCTTATCTGGATCTTCTCTGTCCAGAGGCAGAAAGGTCAACAAACAGAGCCCTTCGGCATAGCTTCGTCTGGGTTCCTCCCTGCCAAAAGGCAGAGAGACCAACATGCTGATAAACTCAGCAGAGTTCGCCTTAATATATGAGTTCAGGACAGATCTATTAATGGAGAAAATGGATCATACTGCAGTACGTAGTACTAGGTATCTCCACAAATTTGCCGAAAAAACAACATTATTTAGACTCGTTATTTTCTACCTATCACTCCTAGTAACAGAACAGTCTATACCTTACGCCTACGCACGGAAAACTTCAACCAATAAAAAACCGTACTAGGCGAATCAACAAATCTCATTGGTTAACGACACAATAATCTGAAAGTTTCACGTGCAAAACAAAATTGCGACAAAACTTCTTTGAGCCGATTTTGGACTTTCAAAACATATAAAATAAAACACCGACTGACCAAAAGGGTCAGAGACGAAATCCGCAGAAAAATTGCCAACATACTCCACGTCACTCGAAATCACGACTTTACCGCGCAAAAATACATCAACGCTGACTCACTTACAATTTAAACTCGACCAACTCTGTAGACATCAAATCGCACACCTAAAACAACTTTGCTTATCCATAGTGAACTATATTCACTACATTATTAAAAATCAACATTCGAACGATTCAGAAATATTACAATCAAAGGTAGACCACTCTGTAAGAACTCATTCCTAAAAACACTTATATCGACATTTTTAATATTAATTAACACAATTCTATAAAGTCTGTAAGTGAACATACAAATATAAAAAGAGACATACCGAAACCTCAAATATCGCACACATTTTGTCATAGTAACAAATACCAAAATGTCCTGTATATATATTGCTTTGAATTGTATATAAATGCTTTGTTGGTTTGTAAATTGAATACGTCTTGTTTTGATTGTATTTAAAATTCGTTTATTTATTTGTTTGTGGATGCAGAAAGTCACGCAACCTACACAAATTCCTTCTGATTCACTCAATTACAATTAATTAATTCTGCACATCCCCAATAATAATATGATGAAAAAAGGCCCCAATCTTAATAAAAACAAAGTTTTATAATCACACGAAATGTTTATGCTATTATTAAGAGTAAAGACCAACGTATTTTTTTTATTTTATTAAATTTTTTTATCACGTCTCACAGATTTTAATTTTTTTGTTAACTCAGCAGTATACGTAATATTTACCATTAATGTTTTAGTGCCTTTTCTTTCAGATGAAAAACACATCGATTTGGATTTTTTTTTAAATTAAATAATTCACGGATTTTAAGAAAACTTTCAGAACTTGTTCACTAATTAATTAAATTATTTTAGACATTTTTTTAAAGTCATTTTAAAAATATATATTTTTTACATCTTTTACCCATCCCACCTTAATTAATTTTATTAAAACTCAGGAAATTCGCAGCGTTGCTTTTATTGATTATATTAGTTAAAAGCAGAAGACTTTGAAGAATATAAATCATCGTATTTTTTGTAAAATCGAATTAAGCTTACGCCAAGGACCACACGGTGTTGGTAAGGATGTGTTAAATTCCATCGTCTTAAATGATATATTTAATGAATATGTTCTTTCAGCTGAAAATAATCATAAATGATGATTAAAAATAATCCAATGATATTAATCATAATGATTATATAATTGTTATAATGATGCATAGCTGCATAAAGCGTAGTGGACTCACCAGTCCAATCTCTCTATAGTCGATGCTACTGTCATCGGTGGAGTAATAGATTGCAATTCAGACTGCAAGATTAGAGAGCTGAGTTCAAATTCTAATTGAGTTCATGTCATTCATTTACATGCTAATACCCCTGGGAAACGTGTGAATCTATCTCTTCTCGCCACACAGCTATAGGTAAATAACAGGACAGACTTGGTTCTATAGCCTTGTGTGTCAACCAGTCTAGTTGGAGAATAACTCTGAATACAAATCCGGATTCTCAAAGACATTTCGATATCATGTTCAAACTTGTTCTGGCAACTCAACTCCAGTACCAAGCTGCGTTGGCCTTTGCCTTTCCCTTGGGCAACATCAGTGGCATGGAGAGGAAAGAGGGTAGACGTGCCAGTCTCTCCGTGCCCTGGAGAGATGCTGATCCATTGTCTATTGAGATAGGAGAAACCTTGACATCTACCTGCGAATTATGAATGTTCTAATGCCACTGTTTAGCAGAAACAGAAGTTTAGCAGAAATGCCACGAAATATATTATCTGCTGCTATATCAGAAGTCGTACAGGAAAATGTGTCAGAAACTGAGAAGATGAATGTAAAAATTTGACTTTTAAATGTTGTTCTTTTTTAATTTGTAACTTAGAAATATCAGCTAATGTCATCAAGAAAAAAAGACATTTATCCGATTTAAACTGTCATCATTCTATTTTAATCATTTCACCCCAGGTCAGGTGATAATGCCATGACGACACAGTGGATTGGTTACAGGAATTGAAAGAGAATGAGATTTTAGTGAGGAGAGGACAATAAGAAGTTTCAAGAAGACAGAGGATGGAAATTGACGTTGCATTTAAATTTTTTATGATTGTTGGTGGCAGGGAAGCAAGTATTCGGAACAGTGATCCATAGTCAAAAAGTGGGAAAAAAGAAGATTTTAGAATATCCATGGCCTCTTGAGACTAATGGATGTCATACAATCTCATTAAATAAACAGATCAGTGTACTACTAAGAAACAAACACTGACTTTTCATGATTAATTATTTTTCTTTTTTGTCTTTCTATTTTTCTGTCTGCCTGACTATGGGATGAAATGATGATTTTTTTAAGCATAGCTTTGTTGTGGCACAAAGCCGAAAGAATGGGACATCATGTAACTTTTTCATATAAACATCTATTTGTTTTATAATGAAAATGTAAACAAAACCAAAAATAAGGTTGTTTATTTTCCACTGAATTGGTCAACATTTACTCAAAACTAACACAAATTCTATTCATTTTATCATCATAGTTATTATATGAATATTAATCATCATTCAAAGAGCTTTCTAAAGATACACAACTTGACCATATTGGGAGATATGAAAATGTCAGCCTATAGTGGCAAATAGCAAAATTTGCCATTTTGAATTTGGCCCAACTCAGTAAAACCCTTGTAAAACAGGCCACAGTCAAAAGTCCACCACAAAATTTTATATATATCTTACCATAAAGCAAAAAAAATTGTTGTAAAATTTTAAAAAAATTTAAAGATACATTTTTTGAGAAATTAACGGTTACGGTCAAGGTCAAATTATCATATTTGACATTTAAACAAAAAAATAAATAGATCACCTTTCAGATCCATCTGGTATATAATACATCTTTGAGGGTGAAAAAACAACTGGGATATTGATATTTAAACTTTGTGAGTATTTTCTAAAATTCACATTTTTGGCAAGGGTTAAAGGGCAATATCTCGGGAAGCCTTTGACCTCAAGATTTAAAATAGGTACCATTGAATTTCTACCATAAATCTCTATAAGTGTAACAGATTTGAAAAAAATCCATGTCAGTAATGGTCAGATTGTTGATTTGACACAGAATGACTCAGTTACATCTAGGCATTTCAATTGTAAAACGATGAGACCTTGCTGCCAATCTAGTACTGTGCTTGAATTCTAGGTTCTAAAGAGGAAAGTTCATCAGAACAATTAGCAAGAAAATATTTATAGAAAAGGCACAGGGAAGCTATGTTAAGACAGGGATCCCTCTTTAATCTATGCAGCAAGACAATCTATATATTGTTGGTTAGGCAAATAGACAGGTTCATCTATCATCAGGTTCATACTCCTCCCCAGTCTTTCAAACAGAAGTAAAGGTTATTTCCTTGTTTCATGTTTGGGATTGGGTTTCTGGTTTGTTCTAAAGTCTACTTCCACACTATATTTCTAACATCTCTCATTGAACTCTGAAACGTTATCCAATAATTAAATCTGGGCATCTTCAACTCTACAGTTAGCTGTTATGTTCCCTGTATCGCCCCAAGGAGTTTACTTCTTGCCCTTTCTTATGTTAATACAACATCAGACAGTAACTAGCTGCCTTGAGTAGCTCTTGGGTCTTTCATTGGCTGAATGTAATTAAAAAAAAGATACACAGATGACAGTGTCAGACAGAGTAAGAAAACCTCAGGTACCGTTAGACAAGGAAGTAAAGGAAAGAGGAAAAAAAAGACTAACCATCAACTGTAAGAAAACCAAATGTATGGTTGGCCACAAGAGGAAAAATCCAAGATGCAAAGTCAGAAATGAAAATCACAAAATGAAGCAAGCAGAGAAATTTAAATATCTGGGAATTTTTTTTTTTAACTGAGGAGGGAAAATGTAACATTGAAATCTGAACGTGCATTGGAATAGCTAAAGACGCTCTCAAAAAGCTTAGTAAAGTATGAAGAAACAGGAAAATTTCATTAGAAACATGACAAACAAAGAAAAGAATGTAGAACTGCAATGTAATATTCAACCATTTTGGAAAATCTTCTCATAGATAACAATAGCACTTGAAACAACAAAGATGTGGTTGTACAGAAGGATGCTGAGACAATACCATGGATGGATTATGTGAGCAATGAGGAAGTTTTATAGAAAATGGAAACAAAAATGACTCTTATAATTACAATAAGAAAGAAACAGGTGAAATTTCTCGGTCACATTTTTTTTAAATCATTGCACCCCAAGCAAGACAATAAAGCCACTAAGATGAAATGGGTTACTGAGTGCTATAGAATATGAGAAAAATCTACTATTGACATTGCATTTAAAGTTTTTAAATATCAAAGTTGACGGGGAAGCAAGAAGCTATAAGAGAGTTCCACAAGCGAGAAGTGTGGTAGAAGAAACTGCTAATATAGAACTTAATGTTACTTCTAGTCATTTCAGCTGTAAAATTATGATATCTTGTCGCCAATCTATTTCTGCGCTTATATAAATAAATACCAGAGAAGAAAGTAATATTTATTTTGATAATACAAAAATGTGGCACAAGTTCCAAAAAGGGAGATAGAGGAAGACTGGTCTTCTCTTGTCTTATAATTAAACCTAGCTAGCTGCAAATAATGAGCCAATCATACCACAGTATAGCTGATACATTTATGACACATCCTTAGCTTTCTTACTACAGTCACCGTAATACCTCCATATCTCTATGAACTCCTAACTAGTTTCCATATGTATACTTTGTCGGGCGGTGGGATGGGGGTGATAAAAATTATAACGTTCAAAATTGAAACTTCAATGAATATTTACCACAGAGGAAAGTTCATCAGAACAATTACTATGAAAGTATTTATAGAAAAGGCACAGGGAAGCTATGGTAAGGTGGTAGGAAAGTGCCAATAACATATAGTATGTACATGATCTGTTGCAGATGTTATGTAATAGTATAACACTATTTCCTTAAGGTAGGACATTATGTTGACAGTTTCAGTATTTTCAAGTAGTTTTCTCATGTTGGTTTCCTTGTATTTCCTTATTTATGTATTACAGGTGCTAAGTAAGTACATTCAGTTAAAACGTGTTTCTCCGTGATTGAGGCTTTGCATGTTATATATGTTGGTTGATCTGTGATTTGGTTTGTTTAACAGAATATCAACTTCTTATGGGTCATTTAATGCCAAAATTTTATTTTCTTGTGAGTTTTCATAATTTTTTTTCCCCAAAAATATATTGCTGGTAATTTTTTCTGATGTATTTTTATATTTTCATGTTTTGACCCCAGTTTGAGGTTTCACTATTTGCTCATAGCTGGAACCTTAACAGGTGCTACTACTCCAGGTCAGAGTGGACTTGGGAAAAACAGCAATTAAGAGGTGGTTCCCTACTCACATAAACCTTCAATTTCTTGATCAGAGACCTTGCTGCCGAATGTAGTTTATTGTCATACTCAGGAATATGGTGATACTGATTTGAAAGAATACGAATAAAAAATGAGAAATATTATTAAAGAGTGAGAACAATAGAAGAATAATCAAGAAGAGCGTAGATAATGATTGAAATTGAATTTAAATTTTTGAAGATCAAATTTGACTAGAAAGCATGGATCCGGAAGAGATTTCCACAAGTGACAAGTGCGAGAAAAGGAACAGTTAGCATAGACGTTCTGGTTACAGTAAGTCAATTCAACTGTGAATTGATGAGAACTTGCCGCCAATCTATTACTGAGCTTAAATTCATAAAGTCTAGATACCATAGCAGAGAGTTCATCCGAACAATTACCACAAAAGCATTTGTAGAAAAGTCACAAGAAAGCTACATTATGGTGTTGGGAAAGAAACTGAGGCAGAGATGCCAGGTCAAAACTAATAACATTGCTGATTCTTTTTTTGGATTTTATTAAGAATCTCTAAATATACAGCAGGAGGACCATATGTGGCAGCAATATTCAAAGCATGGATGAATGGTAGACTTATAAATATGTAAAATAGATTCAGAAGAGAAAAAATGTCTAATCAACACAATGAATTCTTGGCAGCAGACCTGACAATGGATTCAGTATAATCTTTCCACTCCATGTCAGCCGAGAATGTACATCTGAGAAGGTGCAACTAAAAATAGTCATGCTAACAAACCACTGAGTCCCAGTCTGTCCTGCTATTTAACCTATAGCAGGGAGTAACAAAAAATATGAATTCATATCTTTTCCAAGGGTATTTCCTCATAAGTGAATATAACAAACTCGACTGGAATTCGAACGCAGCTCTAGGATTTCTCGTTCAAACTATTATCCATAAAACCACCCACATATCCAACCTTACAGTCCCCGGTGTTCCTAAGTAGTCGCACACCTAGGTATTTATCAGGATCAGCATTGCTTAATTTTGGTGATAAGAAGAGAACAAGTGTTTCAACGTGATATGGTCACACTTGAAACCATTTTTAACCTATTGAAGCAAACTTTTCGACAATGAATTTATTACGACTTCCGAGTTGTACAATTGAACTTTGCTATCATTCATTTTGATTTGTCTATCTGTACAAAATAATATTCTTAAGAAACTTTTAAAGCACAAATATAACTTTGACGATTTAATTCTGTAAGAGGGAATGCATATTTTAAATATATTGTATATTCTTATGCATAATACAAGAGGTTTCCAATGGAAATTAAAAGCAAAAAGTAAGGTTGTATTATACAGAATCTTCTGTCTTCTTGAACCATCTTTCTTTTTTGCCTTTCCCTCAATCATCCCTCATAAAATGTCATTCTTTTTCACTCCCTGTAACCCCTTGCATTCTAGTGGCATTATTGCCTTGCTAGGGCTGAAATGATTTTTTTTTAAATATTACTGATCCTTCTTATTTGAAACAGCAAGATTACAAATGTACAAATTGATAATAATAACACAATAGATAATAAAACTAAGTATGCAGGTGTTGGTAACAATTGTTTACAAATATTGTCAGCCATATTTGTTCTTTGGGAATCATCGTAATTGAATATCTTTTGTCAAGTTACACAAGATCTGTTGTCATATTTGGATAACATTAATGTTACAACAAAGCCCTAACTATTGTATAAATTATGTACTTTTGGGAGATTTTCTGCTAGAAAAATGACACGATTATTCGCCTGAGGTCTCCACTAAGGCAGGGTGAGTGACAAGGAAATATTTAACATGGGATGCCCATGCTCATGAATAGGTATATGCCGAGTCCCCATGACTTCTGTCCTGCTGGCATCTATATTAAACCAACCCAACCTCTCTTAGTGCAATGAGGAAGGCATTGCCGCAGAATTAGAATCCCCTGAACTGGACATCTACTTCCGTCTAAAATAAGGAGAGAACAGTTACTACACCTTCATCCCAGCCCCAAAAAAACGCTTGAAAAATACACGTTTTTAGAATATATTACTGAGCTTAAAAACCCTCTTATTTGAAGCAGCAAGATAACAAATATATAAATTGGTAACTAGCAGCATTACCCGGCGTTGCCTGGGTTTACCCCCAAAAAGATCACGAGCCTCATCCAATCTGTAAAGTTAAAAGAAAGATGATTTTTCTTTAGTGCCTCTTATCTATATGGCGAAAAATTATGACATGAAGTGTGAAAACATTTATAACAGGAGAAATTTGTTTTTTACAGAAGCACAGAAGATACAAAAAAATATTTGTCAGCAAGTGAAGAGTACATTAATCGCAATCGATCTTCGAAAATTGTTGAGGAGAAATGCTTTGTTGACAGCTTTTGCTCAAATTACATCGAATGAACAGCATGCATTGGTAGGAAAAGAAATTCAACAAAGACTTCTCCTAGCAGCCGTGCCAAGGCTGAAAACCAACGTTCACAAAGACTGTCTAGAAATGCTTCAACAACTGCAGCCGCAATAGCCTTGAAAACTCAAGAAGAACGTACAATTCAAAAGAACAGAAAAGCTGCAAAAACATCTTACGCATTGACAATGCAGGCTGCATAAGAGGGCCTCAATAGTTTGGAAGATATTGCTGCAAGATCAGCACCACATCAGTGAATCTCTAGACATTGTAGTCAGCATTGGTCTTTAAAGGCATCCGTATATGACCTCTTGCTATTAAGAGAACCAACCCATATGTCCTACCCGAAAGTATCTAGATAACCTGATTATGTGCAGACAAAAAGGTGAACAAAGGAGCATTTTAACATTATGTGCTCGGTGATATGATCGCACAAAACATCCTTAAAGATTTATTGCAGTCACTGAAAATCCAACTAACTTATCCAATAATAGGCTAAAGCTAATTACTTAATAAAATCATTTGGCATAATTAAATCCTTCAAATAGTCTATTGGGTTGAATTTTATTCAAAAGTTTATTTTAGATTAATTAAATTCAACTTGAATTAAAGTTAATCCCAGTTGGAACATAGCATGGCGCTATAGAGTCTATTTTAAACGACAAAAATACATGTATATAAGAATCAAAACTAATAAAAGGCTTGACATCATAGGTCCATTTAAAATCTACAAGACTTCATGATAAACTATATATTTGGTTTTACCTCGTGGAACAACTGCAAAGAGATTTTGTTTGCTTCCAACTCTGAAGAAACCAACATATAATTGCCCATGTGAAAAGCATGGCTGTTCCAAATGAACGCCTGCAACAGACAATGTTTTCCCTTGGGATTTGTTTATCGACATTGCAAAACTGACACGAACAAGAAATTGTAGCCTTCTGAAAGGAATCGGTAGTTCTGTTCCTGATGGAATAAGAGGAATCCTTGGAATGAACACATCCTTCCCTTTCTGAAAAAATAGTTGCCTCTATGAAGTGTTGCATTGTCTTTTTTTACCACCAAGCGTGTCCAATTTGCAAAGTCTTGGTTATCCCAAATTTCTCAAAGGCATAACTGGGGTCCCAACTTTTAGGGCCAATCTGTGAGGCGGTAGTCCAGGTGAGTCTAATGAATTAAGAAATTCAGTTGAATAATTCACCACCTGATCTGGATCTGGGATTGTGTCAATGGACTTGTATGTCTGAAGATTGCCAGGGATATATAGAAGCAGTTTGTCATTAATCTTACAGATTGTGTAATTCTTAGGAGCCAATATTGCTCTTTCGCATAGCCAATCTTGGTTGAGATAATTTACTTCTAGATTAGGAAAAATGCTTGAAATGGGATCATCTATTGTGTTGACTAAATTACAAATTGGTTGAATATTCACCTCTCCATCGGGATCCACAGGCATTTTGCCTTCACCAATCGACAAAATATCAGCAGAAAACTGTCCTGATAACTGATCACCATATAAATGAGCTCGCATATTGATGGTGAGATTTAAAGTTTGTACTAAAGGCCAAAGGGGAGATAACTTAAGACAGGTTTGTATATATGCAGAGAATCTGATTGGTCGATACTGAGTGCATGAGTTTTGGGGAGACTTCTGGGAGCCGATTCTCCCAAATGTGCACAAAATGAAAATATAGCGATTTTAATATTGTCGCTTCAGATAGCAGCGTTGCTTCCTGTCCAATGATTGAATGCTGTTGAAGATTTGAATTTGTAAGGGTGTATGTGAGTGTGGTGATGATCGTCATAAGACCTATCTGTTTTCGCCCTTCATACAATAAACGCTGAACATGAGTTACCAATGTGTTATATACAACCACGCAGTAAAATATTGAACCAGTTCTACCACCAACAATAATGCGTGTGCGTTAGCATGATGTCATCTGTTCTTGCAGTGCTAACGTCTTGTTACACAGTTCATGCAGTAAAATGTTGAAAATTTTTAGCACCTTGTTATATATTTTCATGCCATAAATCTTTGAACCTGTGTTACCACCCTGCTATATCTCTATATCCAGTAACAATTTGGATCAGTGTGACCACTATGTTATATTTCTTCATGCAGTAAAATTTGAACTGATCTTACCACACTGCTTCATACAGAAAAAAAAACGATGAAGCAGCGTTACTACTCTGTTATATATGTTCTTGCAGTGAAACTTTTAATCATTGCTGCAACACTGTTATAAAAGTTCATGCACTGAAATGTTGGGACAGTTTTAACACCCAGTTATCTCCCTTCATACGATAAAAATTTGAATAAATGTTACCACGATGCTATCTCCCTTCATGCAAAATACTGTTTGGTTTGTAAAATTCGTCTACACCTATATAGAGAGATTGGTCACATGATGTGTTATGGGGCCTTACCCATAATAACATAATTGACTATCCCATACGTAATAAATACTGCGCCTCAAGAGGAAGCGAGAAGTTCAGTCTGAAGTCGGCCGATCGGCTGATCGGCTGAACTCTCTGCCTTCGGGCGGTGAGGAACTCGAACGAGGCTACGCCGAAGGACGGAGTCTCTTTCGGGGAGGTAAACCGACCCTGAACCCGTTTATATGGGTTCAATGGGCATATTTTTGGCCGAGCCCACGGGCTCGGAGATCCCACGTTAAACTGGCCTTGTGCCACATGATGCCCTCGTGCGGTGGGGGTGACTAAATACCGTTCAGTCTGAAGTGAAGTCCGTCAGGAGTCCGTCAGTCAGTCAGAGCGAGTGAGTCAGTCAGTCAGTCGAGTCAGAGGCAGCCGAAACAGTCGCGTTCAGACAATTACTACTAAACCTGATTGTTCGTACTAACACTTTTCTACCTCTCTGTATATATTCCTGTTTGTAATATATCTGTGTTATTCCATATCAGTATTCGAGTTCTTTATTGGTTCTACCTTGTACTATCACCGTGGTACAAGGAACCGAACGATAATATGATGTTAGGCGGTCTCTCATTGGTTAATAAAACTACATTGTTTCAGAAAAAGCTGATCACCACCAGAGAAGGGACCGGACTTGCTCCGAGGCACCACAGAAGAAATTCTCTCCAGTACCTGTTGCCGAGGGTTTTAAAGGTACAAACTATCAAGCCCTATTTCACTCCACCAGATGGGTAAGACCGCCGGACATATTCTCTATATATAGGAAAGGACATTCTGTTAATGTTGTATTCATGTTTAGGTGTAAATAAATATCTTTATTACATGTTGATAAAGTATTATTCTTATTCTTGTCAGTCCCAAAGTAAAGTGTGGCTTATTAGCACAATAATACGTTCAAGCAGTATGATAAGCCTGTTTAATATAACATTGGAAAACTCGAAACAAATAGATCTTTCAAAAGGGAACTAGAGAAATACATTACGTTTCAAATGCACAAACAAGGGAAGCCTTTGAATTCGAGAAGAATTTCAGATTTACAGACATCTATCAAAGAGATAAAATTAAGATTAATTTTTATTATTGCGCTATTTCAAAATTTTAAGAAATTAGCAGATAGCTATTAATGTCAACAACTGGGAACAAATAGTTATAAATTAAAAAGAATTAACTTGTTATATTCCGTACCTATATACACTAATGGGTATGTCCCAATCCTCATAAATACGTTGGACACTAGTAACTGGGGGTAATATGCTGTCTAAGTAGTCCACCACAAGCAGTGGTTTACCTATTTCACGCCGCTGGCGAGTATTGTATTTGTTTGATGTTATAAAGATTACTGTTTTGGTTATTCCTCATTCAGTAACCTGAATAACCTTTCAAAAAAAGCTGACCTGAAGTAGTATAATGTCATCTGTTCTTACAGTAAAACGATGAACTAGTGTTACCATCTTGTTACACAGTTCATGTCGTAAAGTGTTGAAATTTTTATCCCCTTGTTATATATTTCCATGCCATAAATCTTTGAACCTGTGTTACCACCCTGCTATATCTCTACATGCAGTAACAATTTGGACCAGTGTGATCACTATGTAATGTTGCCATCTTCTTACACAATTCATTAGTTATTAATTTAAAAAAATTAACTTGTTATATTCCGTACTTATGAACACTAATGGGTACGTCCCAATCCTCATAAATACGTTGGGCACTATTGAAACTGGGGATAATATGATGTCTAAGTAGTCCACCACTAGCAGTGGTTTACCTACTTTACGCCGCTGGCGAGTATTGTATTTGTTTGATGTTATAAAGATTACCATTTCCATTTCCAACGTCCGTTTTGGTTATTCCTCGTCCAGTAACCTTTTCTAGGTTACAGCATAATTAATGTATAATTTTAAATTTATTAATTAATAGAAAATAAAACTAGTTCATCTTACTAACCCACACGCAACCACACACACGCAGGTAATTTCACTTATTTTTCCACAATATAAATACTTGTGCTATGCTATAATGTTTAATACCTAAATAATAATAATACTGAATACATGCTTTTAAACATTAAAGTATATCTTCCTAATAGCTGATATTTATCTTGTTGCCTGTAGACCAGCAGTAGCTAAGCGGGAAAAACACATAGTTTTCCCCTTATTTTTAAAGGGACACAGACTTGCAGGAAATAACAGGTTAAGCATGGTGGCAACAAAGTCCCTATACACTGTTATTATTATTGTTATTATTATTATTATTTATAATTAAAACAAAAGTATTGAAGCAAGTGACTTGCAGTTCAAACAGTATCGGTAATTAATTTATTATTCTTTACAATATTTATTGTTATTAATCAGAATTAACCAGAACTATTTTAATAATACATTTCTGGACTGTTGAGTAATTGCTTTGTCTTAATTGTTATTATAACTGTGTAATGACTTTATTGACATCCTGTATGTTATAAATGTCTGTTTTTATATTTTACGAGATATTAAAAGTTATTCCTATAATTTTTACGCTATTACTACAGGTATTACAAATTAACAAAGTGTCTAAGCCTGGTAACTTATATACTTTCGGCAATCGTTACGATGTATTTTTACAACTGTTGGTCCCATCTTGATTTCCTTTACGATCTTGTCTGGGAATTTCTAATATCCCTGTAAAATGAATTCATTTTGTTTAACCTAATTCTCCTCATGTTGATCCGGGCATTGTTTACCGAAGACTGTCAACACTTGGTCTGTTCGCACAAACCAAGCATTGCTTTCAGCCGATCATCTGGTCTATTCTATAAATCTCGATTCTCTAGGAACTAGTTATTATCAATCTATTGTTCTTGATACTTTTTAACCCTTTTCATGCCTGTTTATTCATCATTATCTCGTTTTCGTTGACCTACCAAGTTGTTAAAATTATTATTAATTACCAGCAACAGAAAGAGTGTTACAAATAACCCCTATGCTTGTTTATTATTGACATACATAAATATAAATATTGTTTGTTATAAAAACAGTTTTTTCTGTTGTTTCTCTTGTGTGTTTTTCGTTTGCTTACACATTTGTAAAGTAAAAATAATGTACGGATTGATTTAGACCGACAATACCGCTATACATTAAAAGTTATTCTCATAATTTTCATGGTATTACTACTGGTACTACACTACTACAAATTAGTAAGGTCTCTAAGCTTAGTGACTCATATACTTTCGGCAATCGTTACGATGTCATTTTACAACTGATGGTTCTTTCCTGTTTTCCTTTACGATCTTGTGTAGGAATTCCTGAAGTTTTGCTTCTTTGTCTGCCTTCAACACATTGCAATGTGTGCATCTTATGCTGTTAAGATTGTGCCCACGAATAATAAATCCTGGTAGGACTTCTAGTTCTCTTAGGGCTACTTAACTGTAAAAGTGAAATAACTCCGGTAAGAGGACACATTCTTGTCCTATGCCAGTTTCTGTTCTTGTGTACTCAATATTCTCTCTCTCTCTCTCTCTCTCTCTCTCTCTCTCTCTCTCTCTCTCTCTCTCTCTCTCTATATATATATATATATATATATATATATATATATATATAAACAGCCGGTTTTCCCCAGTATTGGATTATTCAAACGATTTCCCAAATGGTGTCAGGTCTTCCTAGCAACTCAAATAGATCTTTGGACTAAGGCTTATTAAATGTTTTGTGTAGTCTATCAAACATAGCAATACAAATGCAAGAAGAAATACGCGTAACTTCCTCTCTCTATTTCTCTATCTATCCCTGATATCATCTATCTTCATTCCGAATAAAAAAATTTGCATTTCTTGTTACAGTATCTGTTCCTTAGTGTTTGCGCTGTAATCCTGCTGCACGCTCTATTCATCAGAATCCCGATGATAAGATTTGTTCTGTGACTCATTAAGATGGTTGTCCAATGAATCTCATATTCATTAGCACCTAGTTTCTTAGGCAGTATCTATGAAGATGTAGATGCCAAGGTTTTCCAGTATCTCTCCACTATCATATTTCATCTTTTATTTCTGTAATCTTCTTGATGCTGAAATGCTCTAATGTTGTTAGCATCTCGATTATAATCTCACCTGGTCCAGTCCCTTCATCTTGGCCAGTGCTGATCTACCAGTGTGTGTGAGATCAACTTCTTATGTGTTGTGTCCCCTAAGGCGACCATGCTGCTACTTTTTCTCTACTTTGTAGCTCTTAATAAAATTTCTCTTTTTGTTATCTCCCTTAAACCTTGTTCCATCATCCATTTACTCAATCTCACTATGTATGTTATGCATTGTTTTCCTCTGTCCCTCTTGCCTCCAGTCTGTCCTGTGAGTATTAGCCTTTCGAAGCCCCCTTTCCTTATTATGTAACCCAGAAATTTCAAACTATCTCTACCTGATGTTAAGTTTCTTTTTTTTTCATTTTCCCTAAAACTTTGTTGTTGCTCACATGTTCAGTCCATGGTGTCCTCAGCATCATTTGTATAAGCATATTTCTGCTGTTTCAAGACTCTTCTTCATCTTTGAGGAGATTATCCAGTATACACTGGCATATAGGAGGACATATATCACATCACAATTCAGTACTCTTTTCTTTGTTTCATTAATTTCCACTCACTTTATTTTTTTTTTTATCTTTAGGAAGAAGCAACTGTTTTGTTGATCACATTTATCATCAAATTTCTGAATGACTTAAAACTGTTTTGTTCTAAAATACTAACCATCTCAGCACTTAGATCACAGTTTTGAGATTTAAAAAGACATATAAAAGGGATTTAGGCAATGCTAACTTTTGAATAACATCTTTTGAAAATGGTGCCCAGATAGGTAATTACTATTTTAGAACAAAAATTGTTTTAATTAATTCGGTAATTTAATGATAAATGCCATCAACAAAATTGCTTATTCATAGATATAAAAGAAACAGAGTGGAAATTAAAAATGGTTGTATTAAATTGAAATTATTTTTAAAGCTGAATTAACCTTGTTATTCAAGGGAGATATTTAAATTAGCTAAAATATCATGCACACTAGTCAATCTGCACTGGGCAAGATGAACAGGGACACAAAGGCAAGACCAGGTGAGATGGTAATCGAGATCCTGTCAACCTTACAGCCTTTCAGCCTCAATAAGATTACAGAAATAATAAATGAAACATTGATAGTGTTAACATACTGGAAGAACTTAGCAGATCCATCTTCGTAGATACTGCCTGAGAAACCAGGTGAAAATAAATGCGATCTCCATTAGACAATCGTCTTAATATAACTAAGCTTATCATCCATATTCTGATGAATAGAGTAAGTAGCATGATTACACTGCAAACAAGAAAAGAACAGCATATTTTCATTAAAGACACTGTAACAATAAAGGCAAATTTTATGATTAGAATGAAGATGTATGATATCAGTGAGAGAGAGAGAGGAGAGCAATACAAACTCAGAAAGACATAAACCTATGTTTCATAGTGTTTAGTAGTACAAAGGTAAATGTGGACTGGAGAGTACTTTTTCTCACTGGTGTCCTGACTCATTCACTCACTCGGTGTCTACTACTCAGTGACCCTCACTTGGTGACTCCCTTTACTCAGAGTTGGTAGCCATATTATATAGGTGTGGAAGAGTCCATTTGTAGGTAGGTCCCCACAATACATAGAATACACAATACCATTTAAAAATATTTAGACATATATAAATTTCACGTGTGAAATATTTTCAGTATTGGTTTTAAAACATAATAAAATAAGTAACTCGATTTGTTTTATGGAATAATTGATTTATTTGCTTATTGGTTTCATTTTTTAAAAAAAAGCAAGCATTTTGATAAGAAAAAAGGAGTAAACAAGGAGAAGAAAAGAGGAGTAAGCAAGTGTCTATTTTATTTTCTAGGTTTAAAACCCACATTGCTACTCACTGCAGTCTAATGCCAACAAGTTTCACAATAATGCCTCGCTAGAGGAATAAAAAAAAAAACATTCAAAAAGTGTCATAAATTTAACTACCTTGTCAGGTATGACAAAGTGGTGACTTTCCCTTCTAATAACGAGTCTGTTTTTCAGTCCAAAACATACAGTCACCAGCATAAAAAAATCCTATATTGATGATCTACATAAATGGTACCCAGACTAAATTCTGAGATGACAAATGTATTAGTGAAAATATTCTAGCCAGGATAGATGACAACATGTGTTGCAAACAGGAACTTTAAAAAAAAAAACCCAAAAAACTCAATAATTAATAAGAGATAGGTTCACCTGTCATCTGGTTTATACTCGTACCTGGTCTTTTTGCCAGGAGTATAGGTTCATCCCTTGTTTTCTGTTTAGGATTGGGTTTCCAGTTCTTTCTAATGTTTACTTCAACTCTATACTCCTAATGTTGCCATGTAAACTCTGAAATTTTATTTACTATTTATTTTTCTCTTTAATAGGAGTAGATTAGGTTTGTCTATTGCCCTGTTCATACTCTTCCCTGGCCTTCTGAACAGGAGTAGTAATTTATCCCTTATTTTCTGTTCAGTAAATTAACTTAAAAAAAAAACTGATAAAATGCATATAGATTCACATGAACACTTCACATTCATGAATTCTTCAAAGGTTACATCCAGTTTGAAGATGACAGAACAAAATTAACAATATACATTGTTGGTTGAATTAGGTTTTGTGGAAAATATTATTGTAAAAGTTGGGTCACTGACACTAGAGTATATATGAAATTTAAAAACTCTTATTCCATCAGATTATTTGATTAGCTACATACTTTTTAGTGCAAAACAAATGGTTGGCATTTTTGTGCCTTTTAAGAATTTTTCGCACCATCCCCAAACTTATTAAGACCATCCCTTTTATTAAGTTCACACTTTCTGGACTTTTAATTGATTTTTTAATCCCTTTTCTAAGCCAGACATTTACTTCATAGTAAGACAAATTCTGATTTTTAAGGAGCCATATAGATAGATAGATAGATGCATACAATTTATCTTTTAATGATTCATTTGTTGCACTCAGTTCTGTCCATAGACACAATTTTTAATTTTCTGCTTGAGATCATCAAATTTGCCATCTCTTGTACTGAAGAAGAAAATTGTTGGTACAGAAAATGCAGCGGCGAACATTGCATTTATCTGTATACAAAGAGAAAAATGATAGCATTCATTGCTTAATTGATAAAATCATGTCAAGGAAGGTAGGTACAGAATGAAGAATAAACTATGTTTTTGAAGCATTAACTCTCTCTTGCCTCTCTCCATATATATTAGAAAGAGAGAGAGAGAGAGAGAGAGAAATAGAGAATGTGCATGTTTAATTTTTATTTTCTGAACCATGAAAGAAGGCTTTTACATATATATATATATATATATATATATATATATATATTCCAGAGAGACAAACAGACAGATAGACAATACCCTAACACAGCCTTTTTTTCCAATTTTTTTTTCATGGTTCAGAAAATTCAAAAACAAACATGTACACGCTCTAATTATAACATTTACTGTAATAGTAATAATTATTATTATTATATATGTGAGTGTGAGTGCGAGTGTGTGTGTGTGAGTGTGTAGTGAAGGCAAAGATATTCATTCTTCATATATTAAGAAAAATATATAAATATTATTATTATTATTATTATTATTATTTCCCTTGATTTCTGGGTCCCGGACAAAGAACTAAGGTCAGAAATGTTTTCATGACATCTTCTATTGATGGTTTTTGTTTGCCTCCACCTCCACCCCACGATCACAGACATTCTACTTAAATAAAGCTCTTCATAATGTGTGAGCTGTATTTGTGAGTACATTTTTTGTATTTCTTTAAGGCATGGGCTACCAGGAATCCCTTCAATGTGTCTATCAGAATATTTTCCAATCAAACCAAGTGCTCCAACTACAACTAAAATTATTGATGTTCTCATGCGCTACATTTTTGAGAATTCCACTTCAAGTTCTTTGTATTTTGATAGTTTTTTAAGATCTTCAAAGATACATTACAATCTGCAGGAATGTTGATCTCAATAAGAAAACACATTCGATTTTTGTGGTCTTTGATCACAATGTCTGCACAATTAACTTTGATTGTCTGTATGTTATAAAGTCTATGTAACCGGCTCTGAGTGATGTTCATACCAGTTTCTTGCAGCTCCCTTCCTGTAAAAGTTGCAAATTTTCCAGTGCAGATATTGGCCCACTATCATGGGGAGTTTTATATTCAGTGGGTGCTAACACTGTGAAACCTGATAAAATCTGCATTTGGGGTCAATGCAACTTTCAGTATGTCTGCTTGGTAATTTCTAGCATGCAAGCATTGGTCCTGTGTAGCAAGAATAAAACCTTCAGTCTCAGCTTTTAACCCTGCACTAGACAACCATTAATGAGTATGGGATTTTATCTACATCAGCTCGTCTGGTACAAGCAGAGTATTGATCATGAAGAGGGCTTATCTTGCCATCGTTTCTGCATTTGGTACATTGCATTTGCTTTCTTTTTTTAGGTTCTTTGCTGTTGCAATGGATGCATTATGGTTTATTTGCACTTCTTCATCCACTTGAAATTCCTTTTTAAATTTGTTGACTTTCTTTATTACTGAATAATTTTTCTTATTTCTTTCATGTTCTTTAACACAGATCATCATCTTGTCTTCTGTAGTTTCCAGCTATCTTTGAAGACCGACTGTTGTAGTTTTGTAAAACAGTTCTAGTTGAACTAATCCTCTGCCTCCTTCAGATCTCCTTCAGGAGGATGAAGGACAGACAGAACAGAAGGGGCAAAAGGGAGTCTCCTTGAAAGATTCCTCGTTGGATATTCAAACAATTGATGTGATTTAAGTATAATGTGGTTTTCAACAGTTTTATGCTATATTTAAGGAAATTTATTATAATCAAGACGACTTTGTTCATTTCCAAAGCCTTAAGAATCCAAGAGTGTGGCACAGTATCAAAGGCTTTACGGTAGTCTATCCAAGCAGCACTAAGATTTCTACCTTTTCCCTGCAATTTTCCAGGATCATTTTATTTATTAGTTGTTGATCATTGCAAACATATGGACCTCTTCGACATCCCTTCTGTTCCAGATGAAGAATGTTGTTTTCATCGAGAAAAGAGTAAGTACAGTTCATCAGGACAGATGGTATCAATTGATATTTTATTGGCCAATAATTTTTTTGGATCATCTGTTTCACCTGCTTTTGGTAAGAGATATGAAATAGCTTCAGTGATCTATTCTGGAATTTTCATTGTAGTTATGAATTAGTATTAATAATGTTTGTGCAAGATTTTTATGAATTGATGACAGATGATAGAGCCAAAGGTTGTGTACCTTGTCATTTCCTGGGGATTTTTATTTTGGGGTTTTTGTGAGAGCTTGCCTTATATTATATCTTGGTTATATTTTTCCATTCTTGAACTGGTTTATTCTTCATTCTTTCTTGGTCTTGTTTGATCAACTCCTTTGGGTTGCTCTAAATATTCTTCCAAAATCTTTGTACTTTTTCAATAGATGGTGGCTTTTACACTTGTATTTCTGCTTTACCAATTTCCCTGTAAAACCTCTTGACGTCCATTTGGAATAACTTATTTTGTCGATAGAACTGACAACACTTTTTAGATGATCTTGTTCTCTGTGACTTTTATTGCAGTTTCTGTTTAAGTATTTCCTTGATTGGTGGAATTTCATTTACTTTTTAAATTTTATATTTCAACTTGATTTTCTTGCTTTTCCGTGTTGAAGTAAAAGGATATTTTGTAGATTCCACAAAACTTTATTGTGTGCCTATAGGTCAACTAAATAAAAGCAAAAATTATATTTCTGATCACTTTTTATAAAACAAGCATTAATCTGATGCGTTTCAATTTAAGCATTAATTTACAGGAAGGAAACCGCAAGAAACTGGCATGAGCATCACCCAGAACTGATTACAAATACTGTAAAAATTTTATAAGACTTTACAATATAAGCAGACAGATTAATCAAAGCTAATCAGCCAGACATCATAATCAAAGACCATAAAAACAGAATGTGTTTTTGTATTGAGATAGAAGTTCCTGCAGATTGTAATGTATCTTTGAAGACCTTAAAAAAACTATCAAAATACAAGGAACTTTAAATGGAAATCTCAAAAATATGGCACATGATGTCATCAATAATTACAATTGTAGTTAGGGCCCTCAGTTTGATTGGAAAAGCTTTCTATAGACTAACTGAAGTGATTTTTGGTAGCCCATGCCTTAAAGAAATATGAAAAATCGTACTTACAAGTACATCTCAAACCATACAAAGCATTTTATCTATGTAAAATCTGTGACATTTTAGGGTTTGATCAGTGGTAAATGTTATGATGCCATTTCTGACCTTAGGTCTCTGGTTGGGACCCAGAAGGAAATTAGTATAAAACAGAAATCAAAGGAAATAATAAAACAATAATAATAATGTAATTTACATAACCCCAATATTTTTCAACACTTAGTGAAGTGTGCAATTTGAGAAAAGAAAATACACAGTTTTTGACAATGTTCATCAATATCTCAACAGTATGTTTGTCTTCAAGTTATGTTTAAAAATTTGTATACAAGTATAAAAATATAAAAAATCTGCAAAAAATTATAAGTCTTTGTACAAACATCACTTGTCTTAAGAAAACAGTTGTACTGATAATCAACATATCAAAATGAATGAAACACAGCCATTGTGAAAGAAATGCAATTGAAACATACGTAATATAAGAGTGATCATGATCATTTTGGAATTTTCCGTTAGTTGATTAGCTACTAAGAGGAATTAATCAAACTAATGAACTAATGGGGTGCATCATCAGTAGTAATACATTTGTAACAAAGCAATCTACCGTGCTTTACTCAGCAAAAGGGACCGGCAAGTGCCATTGCAATATTTTGCCTTGAACATCAACTTGAACCACAATTAGATTGCAGGGAGTGGTGACCACAGTGGGACAAAATGTACTAACTGAATGATGAATCAATGAATCAACTAATAAAATGATTATAAGGTTTGAAGTATATTTTATAAATAGCCAAAAAAATATACTTACTTCTGGTTCTGGTAAGGCTTTTGCATCGTTTGGTCTATCCTTTGCATAAAAATAAATTTTTTGAAAATAGTGCTTTGCTGTTTCACCATACTTGTAATAATGTTGCTGCCAAAAGGAACAATAAATTGAAAATAAAGTATTCAACAAAATGAAATTTCACAGATAAAACAGATTTTTTAAAAATTCAGCAAGAATACTTTTCACTGGGAATGCATAAAAAAAAACAGTAACCTTTAATAAGCAGCTAATAAGGGATTTTTTTCTTTTCTTTTTTTAAAAAATCTTATTTACCTCAAGCAAAGTAGTAAAGTCACTAAGACACAAGGGGTTACTGGGTGTGAAAGAATTATTAAACAGAAACCTTATAAAGGAGCAAAAATATCAGAAGAGTAATCAAGAAGACAGTAGATAAAGATTGATAGTGAATTTAAGTTTTTGAAGATCAAAGTTGGTCATAAAGCATGAAGCCAGAAGAGATTTTCACAAGCGAGAGGTGCACAAGAATAAACTGTTAACATAGAACTTATGGTTACATCTAGCCAATTTTCATGGTAATTTACCCACACAGGCATGGACTCTCCCAGCTATAAATGGTGGAGTGAAGTTTCTAGGAGTCAGCTCTGAGAGTTGGATCAAGCATTCTTGCTGTCACACTCTCATTTGTATATGTTTGTATTACTGGTTCTGTTAATATATTTGTTTAACTCAGTTCCTCTCTTGTGTCTTTATTTCTGGCCCAAACAAGGCCACAAGGCAATTAAACTTGACTCTGGGTTAGAACCTATAATACTGCTGATTCTTCTTTGGATTTTATCAAGAATCTCTAAATATATAGCAGGAACATCGGACCATATGTGAGAGCAATATTCTAAGGATGCGCTAATAGTAGACTTATGCCAAAACAAAAAAAAACAAAAAACAACTAAAGTATACTATGTCTTCCAGCAGCAGCTGCTGACAGCTAGCCCACTGCTCCAGCCATCAGAAGCAGTTCCAGCTAGCCAGCCATCATCATGTCCACCTTACCATTGACTGTTGCTTCAACCAGCTTTTGCCATTCCACTTCAGCTATCTTCCCCAGCAGCAATGATATGTAATAAACTACACTTTACAAGACAACGCACTTCACCGATTACAAAGCTGTCCTTTTCTGGACACAACTCTTCAGCACAAACCTGTCCTTCTCAGGACAATCCTATTCTCACCCTCTACATGAGCTATTATTATTATTTTTTTTTTTTTTTTTTTTTTTTGCTTAATGCCCTTTAGCATTAAGAAAACAGAATGCATGGTTATTAGTAAAAGGAACAGCCCAAAATGCAAATTTCAAACTGGAGATACCAAAATCAAACAAGTACAACAATATAAATATTTGGGAAGTGCCTTAACAGAGGACAGAAAGTGTAACAAAAGATAAGCACACTATAAAGAAACATAAAAACATTGTTAGAAACAAAGAAAACAGTACTGACCTGTTACATGATCTGTTTAACGTGAGGTACCCAAGCACGTACACTCGGGTCACTGGTCAAAATATTGGTCACTTTTTCTCATCACCACCTTACGTTTGATTGGGCACAAATCGTGTCTTAGCTTGTCATGATATACACTTTCATTGCAGCCCAATGTTTAGGAAATAAAGAAAGGCCTAACTCAAGTAGCACTTGCTTTATAGCTAATGTTTCTTTATAGTAAGCTTAGATGTGGCACAAGGTCGAAAAAATTTCCCAAAGGTATTCGTGCGTAAGGGAATAATATGCATCCCATAGGAATTGCAACTCAGCTTTACGATTAACAATTCTGAACCAATATCCATTACATCACCCACACATCCATGCTTACAGCACCTGGTGTTCCCAAATGGTTAACTATCTACATACCAACCAGGCTCCACATTGCTTAACTTTGGTGATCATACAGAAACTGGTGTTCCAATGTCATGTGACCGTGAGTGTTGTTTTTGATCCAATAATATCAAAGATAACTTAATATCAGAAAAATTAATATTTTGCAGATGAATGTTAAAATAAACCGTCATTTATTTAAGATTTAAAATTTGTTCAAATTTGTATAAAAAAGAAATATTTATCCATGATTTTCTATATTCAAGAGTCAATTTAAGAGAACATGAGACAATGGGGTTATATTTAAATATTTTTCATGTAGCAGAGTTCAAAATCTTAAAAGGTGCCAAAACTGTAAATCAAATTTGATGTTTAAATTGAAATGTCTACTGTATAAAGCCAGCTGTGGTATAAGAAAGACAAAGCAGCAAGCCCTGAGAGAGCTAATTTCATCATGCAAAGAGAACATAACACGGACATTATATCAAAAGAAAGAAAAGTGCCTAATGACCAATTAAGACCCAGAATTTAAGAAGATGTCATTATGGAAGAAGATATTGACAGAGAAGAAAGGATGTGTCCTTCAGATCAGGACGATGCAATAGAAAACAAGCATATGGATGACAGTGAAAGTGACTCAAATATGGAAGATGAAATGGGACCAAGATCTCCATTAAAAAGACCAGGATATAAACTACAAGATGTAGAATTTTGAGAACAACCAAAGGCATTAAACCTCCTCGGTTCAGGGAGATTTAGTGGATTGGTAAATAGGATTGTACCTATTTGCATATGTTAAGTAGAAGATATATAAAGTGTATAGTAAACTAAGAGACGAGCAAGAAGTTGACAACTGATCACGTGTCTTAGAACAACCTAATATAGCACCAACATTATATCTTTAAAAAATATATCACTTTAATTTTTATATTTGAAAAGGATACTGTTTGCATTTTACAAAAGATTCTTATAGATATATATTCTCTTTTTTTTCTAATTTAAAAGAATGGTTGTTATTATTTTAAAAATTGTTTCTTTAATCAAATGTAAAGGTTTTTTGTTTTTGCATATTTTTTGATTTGAGCTATATATCTACATATTTTTAAAATAAAAATACCTACACGAACTCTTAGTTCACTGAAAGTGGGCATATCCTTGATATCCTGAAAAAGACATAAAGATACTCAGTTGGCAATTCAATATTTCCTTCAAGCCCCATTTATATACTCATTGGGGCAACTGTAATGACAAAACAAATACAAAAGTTGTCCATTATGAGTTGTGTCCAGAATTATTTGCAGGTGTCCAACTCCATTCTTTGAGTGATGTTCTTTTTTTACAGAATTACAGAGGCTTTTTTCTATTCTTTCTTGCCATGCGACAATTAATAAAAGGCCTTTTTATATGACATGGATAAGAAAACCTTCAGACCTGTTTGAATTGGATGAGTGCAATAAGTTAATTTTGTTTGTTTCTATTCAGTTCATCATGAAGTTTTGCAAGTTTTTGCATGAAGTTTTGTGTTTGTATTTGGATGGAGGATTGTGTTTTCAAACCTGACTTGTCATCCAGATGACAGTTGTTGGTCATAAAACAAATACAATGTTCACCAATTGTTATTGAAACCTCACAGAAGAGGAAAGATTCTGTCTAAATATGACTGAGACTGCAAATGGCAGGAAGGGTAAGAAGGTATTATGTGCACAAGATAGATATTGGTTGGTCCTGGACTAATACTGAGAATATTGTAGTTGTCGGGAAAGCATTCTTTCAGGAGTTTGTTCCACAAAGTAACAGTTCTGGGAAAGGATAGAGCATGGCAGCAAGAGTTAGGTATTTTCTGGAGCAACAGAAAGAACCAAACATTCTTCCAGCATCTTTTGTGATGGCATAAGTATATGCATCCCATCTGAGGCCAGGAATGAGCTTTAGCCCTAGCAAGTGTCCGAAGCAAGTAGCCTCTTAGAATGTATGACCATTCATCAGGACTGGTGCAGGTTTCGGATATGCTCATTGGTGATGAAATCTTACATGTTTAGTTTTATATGCAATGAATGCTATCAGTCATTGTCTTACCCAATGAGTTGTGTCAGAGGAGAACAGAATTACTTGTTCACACAATAAGTCAGGGACAGATTTGATGTTGGTTTTATGAGGAAATCTGCATCGATTTACGGATATTTTCATATTGAACTCATTTTAAGAATACGTATATTTAAGATGTAGATTGTAGATTGATGTAGATTGAAATTATTTCTGAAAATAATGTCAATTCTGGAAAAAAGATTTACTTGGATCTTTTTGTCAACAACTTAAATGTATCATCAATTTCTTTACACACAAAACCTGTTGTCATTTTGACGAGCGAAAGTTTTTTAACCGTCCATCAAGTCAAGGCAAATGCCCACCCAGAGGAAAGAATCATAAAAACAATCTAAACTCTTTACATGTGCAATTATTTTTAGAGAACAAAAAATTAACTTCTTGGTCAGCTACATCTGTTAATGACTTCACTTCTCCTCTAAACAAATGAAATATTGCTTACTCAGTCATGGGCAGATTGACTTCATATGGAAATCTGAACTGATCTAAAATATTTTCATGGTTAACTTATTTAAAACTTATTTTTAAAAAAAACGGTATTAAATAAAACTTGAAATGCAGATGAAGTTAGTAATACTAAAAAAATGCCAATTTCAGAGAAACCTTCACTACAGATCTTTTTGATAACAACTTGGATCACATCATCATTTTCATGACCTGAAAACTGTTGTACCTTTGGTGAATAAAAAATTTTTATCCTCCATCAAAACAAATACAAGTTCCTATCCAGAGAATATGAAGATAAGGAAAGAAATTCCATTTACAATTTGTTTTATTATTAGATTATTTTATTAATGCCAGTATGTTAAGAAATAAGAAAATAAAAATTCAAATATCTCAGCCATGTTATTTTAAAAAATCAGATCTTCTCATCGGTAGAGAACAAAAAATTAACAGCTGGCTGAGTGACTGTAATTGTTAATGGAAACAATTTTGTTTCAGGCGCATAAAATTAAATTTTATTGTATTGACATCATTTCAAAAAATGTCATACTACTTTTATAGCAACTTAATAAATTCATACAGTTAATGAGTTGAAATTTTCACTTGGTAAAAATTCTTTAAAAATGAAAAAAAAAAAACAAGCCCTGATATACTTACATCAAATTTTTTCAGAAAGGTGCGTTTGATTTTGTCGTCCGACTGTGAAAGAAAATAAGCCACAAAATGAAGTTTGGGTAAAGTTATGAATTTATTTGGAATTTAAATCAAATAAATATTCATTTATTCATTTTTTTCCTTTCACCTGAACAAAGGAGAAAGGATCTTTTATGCATCACAAAAGTTAATAACTGTGTTGGGAATCAGCATTTATAGAGATTTGTCATCAGTTTTAAAGAGCCTAGTTTGGCACAAGGCTATAGGTGTTGAGCTCTCAGAGATGACTATTTGATCCTAATTCATATTACTTATTTCAATAAAAGTCAATGATTGTGTTGGGAATCAGAATTATTGTGTTTAGTTTGGCACAATGTGATAATATCTGAGTTCTGATTGCATCATAATGATTTTTATCTGTCAGCAAAAAGATTGAGGCTGATTAGTTCAAAATACTGAACAGAATACTTGAGGTGTTCCCTTACACAAAGACTCCTTGATAATTTTAATATATATGTGATTCATCAAATGTCTTTATTTTTTCTGTTTCTTATTCAAACATTTTTATTTAGAAAGAGTTTTACATAATGCTACAGGTATAAGACCTGACAGTGGAGTAACAAACATTTTGCAAATGGTCGAAAATCTAACCCAAAAGCTTGTTCTCAAAATAATTACTGATTTCCACCTGAAAACATATTTTTATTTAATTATTCAACTTAAATTTTTTAAATTGATTTAAGCCATTTTGTTGGGATATCCTAGTTTTGTTCATAATTTATCTACAGAGACTATATTTTCTGTTTTATCCTTTTCAAAATGATAGAAATATTTATTTAATATTGATCTCTTCACTGAGGTTTGCTTGTTTTTTTGTTGAGTGCATATGACTACATGGATAAAAAAATATTTCCAAAGATTATTTAAAGCCAGAAAATAATTTCTAGATGAAAGAATTTTATTTTCAGATAATAATGGTTTAATGATACAAGCTTTACTAATTAACCAATAGCTGGGAAGAAGAGATGGATTCATATCTTCCCAAGGGTATTTGCATGTAAGGGAAGATAATCAGAACTCAGCTAAGTGATTAACAATTCCTAGCCATTATCCATTACATCAGCCGGACATCTAAGTTTATAATACCTGCCATTCCGTAAAGGTCATCCATCTAGGTACTGACTGGGATCAATGTTGCTTAACTTCAGTGATCATTCGGGAACTATTGTTTCAACGTGATGTGACCATAAGCCTAATGATTTAGTGATACAAGTCTTACTAATCAACCTTAACTGGTGGGGTGGAGAAGAGATTGATTCATACATTTACCAAGGGTATTTGTGCAGGAAGTGGAACTCAGGTAACCGATTAAAACTTCCTAGCCATTATCCATTAAACCAGTTGCACATGTAAGCTTACGGCACCTAGCATTCCCTAGCAAACACCTATCGCGGTACTGACCAGGCTCAATGTTGCTTAACTTCAGTGATCTTTCGGGAACTATTGTTTCAAAGTAATGTGGCCGTAAGCCTCAGAATACAGTGTAAACAACATGAATGTATAGATTGCCCCTGCTTTGTATTAATGGTTCAGATGTAATGGTCTGCTAATTATTTTCTTGTCATATATCAGGACACTTGGTATCTATATATGATAGTTTAGATGCCACAACCTAGCTAGCTATTGTGGCTTACCATGTGCCTCAATTTATGATTACAGTCCATTCATCCACTGGGGATCATTTCAGCAAGACAATAATGGCAAATTGGTTCATGAAATGCAACAATGCACTTTCTACATTAAAGTGGTCTTCATAGTCAACGGATTTCCATCCCAGTGGGTAATTTCGGAATGTATTGGAAAGGGAGATAGTAATCCTAGAAGAATTGCAAGATGCCATAAAAGCATAGATACATGTCTTTGAAACACAAACTATTATCGTGCTATTTTTTTTATATTTCTCAAGAAGAACATATTCACGCTTACTTTTCTTGAATCAGCATCTGGGAACTGTAAAGAAAACCATAAAAAGGTATAATTACAAAGTGGTAATTAAAATTGTTAAAATAAAGGCAACAATCTGAATGGAAATGATTTGGAGTTGATGGCAATTGAATAACGTGAGGAAGAAGCAGAGAAATACACTCAAATAATAGTCAATATTAAAATATTTTAAAATGGATTCAGTGACAATTGAATAATGCAAAGAAGAATCAGAGAAATAGGCACAAATGATAATCTGTACAATATTTAAAAAACCAAACCTAATGGATAATACACAATAGATGGGGTGTAATTGGTAACAGCTTGAAATGAGTACTCAGCTCTTCAAGTTTTCATTCCAGTTGGGTTCGTTATATTCTCAAGCACAAATAATTTTGAGAAAGGTTTGTATCCATTACTATGTGTTGATTAGCAGGACACATGGGGTTTTATAGCATTGATTGGCAAACAATCTACCACAAAAAGAAATGGCAGCCAACTGTGGGAAAATCTTCTGCCTAGGCAGTCATGATCATTTAAGCATGTATCACATATGACATTGTTATGTCTTCCTTGCTCCTTGAATGAAGGTAACACAATCAAGAAATTACTGTATGTATTATGTGTATGTAGTAGTAGTAGTATTTATATTAAATACAAATTTTATTGTTACTTATTATGTACAAAAATGGATCATATGCAATATAGGTAAACAATTCAACTAGAAAAAATTTAAATAAATACAATATATCTAAATACAAAGTAGAGGCATGTCATAATAGATCATTCCATCTTAAATAATTAAAGACATGTCATAATAGATCATTCCATCTTAAATAATTAAAGACATGTCATAATAGATCATTTCATCTGAAATAAATCAACAATGTTTTGTGACAATTTTTAAAATTAATTTGTGATTTTTCTTGTTAAAAAAAGAAATACTTGTTAATTTTTATGTTGTATACTGTATATATGTATATGTATGTATACATATATATTTGTATATATATATATATATATATATATCTTGGTGTTACTTTTGCTGAACATGTTGCCATAAAATGTAATCTGACTTGTAATGAATGTATTTGCATCTGTCTAAGTAAGTCAGGCCTCAAGAATCAAGAAAACAAACAGAGGCAACAACATTCATTGCAGATTATGCAGAATTTATGTAAAAACTACTGCAAATGATGCCGAAAGTTGTCACTTCTGCACAAAGGAATATAAGACCATAGCCATATCGAGGTTGTCAAAGTTTAAGGATGTTTAAAGATGAATCAAATAACAGCATAACACAAAATCGATTCACAGTCTTCATGTTTGCTGACTTTTACGTCTTTCCTATACAATACTATTTTAAACTTGTATATTCAGTATGTGTACAAATAAAACTTACCAGATGCCAGATATGTGGCTCATGGCTTAAACAAATAAAACTTTATTTGAAATACATTTGCCATAAGAAAAGGGCATAACGCTAAATATTAAATATTACTGTATACAAGTATTACAATTCCTACTTACCAATTTATTTTTTGGTATGCCTCCAAGAGTAACATACATCTTCCTTTCTTCAATTCTTTTAATGAGGTCACTGCTTCCACGAAGATCATAATATATTGCATCAGTTGACATATCAGTTATTCTGCATGTTCAAAAGAATTTATCAATAGCAATAGAAGATTTCCTCACTGAAAATGTTTATAATCAAAATTATAATATTACTTACTGAATTTGAAAAAGTATCAGAAAAAAGCATTTGAGTTATATCTGAATAAAGTGCATCAAAAATGTAGAGTAATCAATGTTGTAAAAAAATAGAATTATCATAGTAGAAAACTGTCAGTGTCAAAGGAAAGATTTTAAGTTATCCAAGTGTATCTTCTAAGTAAATGGCATAAAAATATTTATAGAAAACACAGAAAGAAGCCAGGCCATGTTGGTGAGAAAGTGATTGAAGTTGAGATGCCAAATTAGGATCTGTTACATTACAGAACCTTGTTTGGATTTTGTCAAGAACCAAAAGATAAATAACAGGTGGAGCAAACCAGATATGGCGAGAGTATGCAATGTACGGATGAATGGTAAATTTGTAAATTTGACAGATGGACTCTGATGAGAGAAACTTTCTGGCATGACACAGTAACCCAACTTTCTTTGGAGTAGATGCAGCTCTTGACTAATGTAGTCATTCCACTTCAAGTCATCTGAAAAAATGCAAAAAGATGCAGTGCCTTACCCCACCCAGGAGTCTAAAAATCAACCACGCTGATGGCAGGCAGAAAAATGTCTCTATAGTGATTAAATGAGAGTAGTTGTGTTTTGGAGGCGTTAAAATTTACAAGCCATTTCCTGCCCTAGTTAAACATTGATTGGAGGTCCTTTTCAAGAGCAGCAGCCAGGTTTACTTTGTCAGCTCTGACAGATTTGCTATTGAAACAGGAGTAAATAATAGTGTCATCTGTATAAATGCCTACTTGGGAACTGATGACATCAGGAAGATCATTGATTAAGATCAGAAACAGCGTAGGACCCAGGATAGGCTCTTGGGGTGGGGCATCTGCGTTCATGTGAAAGGATCTGGAAGAGAGCTTGATCAAAATGACCTTCATTTCATGAGTTGATAGGAATGATTGCAATAAATCAAACACTCGTCTTGTAATACCATAGCTCTGGAGCTTATGTAGAAGACCATTGTGCTGAACCCTGTCAAATGCCTTTGAGATACCTGGAGTCACAGCTTGAGTTTTATTGTTATTATCAAGAACTTGATATACATATTCAGTGATGGCCGTTAATACATCAATGGCAGACTTGGAGAAACAGAAGCCATATTATTTGTCTAAAACGTAGGTTGTGAGAAGTAAGACCTTTAAACAATTCAGCATTGATTAAAGTCTTCAGTACTTAGCCGAAAAATGGGAAAAATTATCGCTTCATTAGTATGAAGTAATAATTAGATGGTCAGAAGGTTTTCCCAAATTTTTAAAAACAGGAACTACAGAGGAGGACTTCCAACAAGCAGGAAGCAGTGAGGCAATAGTTGTAGAGTTTGGAGAGAACTGGAGCCAACTTGGCAGCACATTTCTTTAGGATAACAGCTGGAATTCTGTCACTGCCACTTGTCTTATGGGAATCAAATTTAGAAATGATATCTAAGACCAGTGACGGGGTTATGCACATATCACACAGTAGTGCCTTTGTTCTAGGGGGAAAAATCAGATGTGGGTACTCCAAAAAAGTTGGAAGAGAATTTCCGAGCAAAACATTCAACCTTATTTTCTGTAGATGTCAGAACTTCGAATTGAAGGAGGGATTAAGGGTTTCAGCTCATTCACCTATGTTTTATAGATTGTGAAAGTATGCCACTAAGTACTAATGGAACTGCTAGGTAACCTTGACATATTTGGAAAAGATATTAAAATAATCCAGGAACTATGCTGGCAGCAAACTGCCTGTGTACGATTGGAACATGAATTCAGTAAATATTAAAAAAACAGAAACGTGCATAAAACAAGGATATGTCTTCTCACTGAACTTATTCAACTTTTACGGTGAGGTGATTTTGAATAAATTAATATTCCTACAAGGATTCATTAATGGTGGTCACAGTTTATTAACATAAGATATGCAGGTGACATATTGTTGATAGCAGACACAGAAAACTGCAAAAAACTCCTACAGAAAGTAGTGAAGGAAAGCGAGAAGAAAGGACTTGGCATCAGTTGCAAGAAGACAGAGTGCATGGTTATTAGCAAAAGGAACAGTCCGACACGCAAATTACAAATTGGAGATACAAAAATCAAGCAAGTATCACAATTTACATAGCTGGGTGTTGTTTTAACAGAGGATGGAAAGTGTGACACCAAAATCTGAAAGTGCATTGGGATGATGAAATTTACATACTAAAACCTAAGCAAAGTAATATGAAACAGGAAATTTTTGTTAGAAGCAAAGAAATGCGTACTGAATTGTTATATAATAACAGTTCTCCTATCTGGCAGTGAATGCTGGACAATCTACAAAAAGATGAAGAGACTTGAGGTAATAGAAATGTAGTTCTGCCGAAGCAAGCTTAAAATTCCATTGACTGAACAAGTGAACAAAGACAAAACTTAAGAGAAAATAGAAACAAAAAGGATATATAACATCAGAAAGAGACAACTGAAATTTCTAGGGCATATAACTAGGAAAGAAGGCTTAGTAAATTTGACACTAACATGACATAATGAAGGGGAAAAGAGCAGAGGAAAACAGCACACAACTTACCTAACAAGCTTGTGTAAATGGATGGTTGAACAGAGTTTATGTAAAGAACCCATTTAATATATCGGTTGTTTTTTTTTCTACATTCATACATCATTTTTCCATTATAATCCAATCAATGTTTGTCTTTTATTTTCCAAGGCCTCTTTCCACATTAAGTTCCCCAGAAATTTCAAATGTCTTATGGTTTCTCTTGATCTTATTTGTAGACTTAGCGTTGCTTATGGAAAAGAAAAATGTTAAGGAAACATTCAGTACTCATTGACCGAGCATCCAATTCTGCTGCTACTTCTGGTTTAAATAGGAAAAATCTTTCTCTTAACACAGTTTCTCAGTAAAGTACATTTCTCAAGTTCTGTAACTGTTATTGATCTTTCTAGTTTTGATTGGGGTTTCCTTGCTAACCTTTCGTTTGAAGTAATGTAGAATTCTAACATTTTGATTGCAATTAGATTTTCTTCAACTTCCAATTATCCATTTTTGTTGTTGCTGCATTTGAAAATCTTCCAGTGATGTAGTTTCTGTTATTTGGTACAGTTCTTTTTGATTCAGTATCGCAAGTTCACTAAGTTCAAAGAAGAGACCAACATCATTCACTCGCTCAAAGCCATTTTTAAACATCGATCTGAGAAAGTGGTTATATCCAGCTGAGAGTTGAGATATTTCTGAATGAGCCTGGTGCCATGGATAACATTTATATGTTGGTCTTGTAGATTTAAGTACATGATTCAAGTTTTTAAGTTGAGGTTTTAGGTTTGTAACAACTTGTGATATTGGGCGAGATTATCCTAAACAATTTAATTCATGTCAGAAGACATTATTTAAAATAACAATGATGTCAACTCAAAGATGGATATCAATTAAAAATGACGTTTATTTTAATAAGAAATAATGACGGGTTAGAAAAAAATCCATTATAATAATTAATATTTTTTCTGACTGCAATATGGAAATAAAACTACCAAATAAAGAATTCAAGAGATCCCACCAACAGTTTTGGATTCCTTAAGAAGCTAAATGAGGTTTACTTTCTTGGTCCTGTGGCCTAATTGAACATAGTGCACTTCAGCTAAAAGTTTACCTGTGGCAAAAAATGACATTATAACTCTGATTCATTTTATATCAGTAATGACCTCTTGATTCCTGGGTCAGGTGACATTCCCTGTTTCAGTTAGAGTGATATCAATTCAAACACGTATAGTGTTTAAAGACTAATGCCTAAACTAATAGAAGAAAATTCTTGTCTCAAATACTTGCGATTGAAGAAATACATGTCAGTCAAAAAAAGGAAAGATAAATAATAATGACAAGACAAGTATATATTTTCAAACATTGCAGATAAATAGTGATAAAAATTATTAACAGAAATTGCCAATTAATATTGGTAGTTATTCACGATTTTCTTAGTAATAAACACAACTGGAAACATTAACAGTTCACAAACACACAATAATGAAATAACAAATAATAATAAAACAGAATAAAGATATTTAAATTACTCACTGTGATTTTGCATCTTTTACAGCATTCTCTTGCCTGAAAGTTGAAAGAAACATTTTAAAATTTTTACAGGAATCATTTTTTAAGAAATCATGTTTGCAATCTGACATTTTTGTTACCATATTTAAACTCGGTACCTCCACTAATTCGCGATACCTAAGATTTAAAATGAATTTCTAAAAATTAAAATTCCTTCTTGAAGCTTTCATTTCACCTTTAATTGAAAGCTAATGGTCTATATTTTCTAACTCCGGAAAGTAAAATGTTGTGGTGTATTTCTAATAGAAATTAGAATGATCTTTAGTCAAATCATTTTTTTTTTCAGAAAAATCCATAGAAACAAACATTTTTGACATATTTGTAAACAAAAGTTAATTCTCAGTTTTTAAAATCTTGCAAATATAAAATATACATTTCTTAAATGTTATCTGTGGAAAATTAGCAAATTTAAAGTTAAATTAATCTGTTTTGAAACAAATATTAATTACTTATAGCATGAAATGTTGTATACAAGCATTTCTTAACCATGGGGCCTTGTTATTTTCACATGTCCATCGATATATTGATGGCCTAAGGTGTTGACAGGTTAAGTATAGTGAACCAGACATGACATAAATTTACGAATTTTAAATAAAAATGGTTTGTTCTGTTTTTTTTATTACCAGGTAATTTTTAAAACTTAACAAAATACCTTATGCAATTATCTAATATTTTATTGAATTTTTTAGGTACTTAACCTTACGTTTGAAGATACTTTCTGAAAACAATAAAATTTAAAGTCCTATAAAAATTTCTTAAATTAACATTTCATAAATTAATGTGTTACATCTATAATGGTAATTTATAAATTATCTCAGTAAATTAAAAATTTAATAACTGAGATAATATAATAAATAAATTTATTAATTATTATATTAGCTGAATTATTAAATTTTTAATTCAATATCTGAGATAATTTTTAAAATACCATTATAGAAGTAACTCAATAATTTTATAGTATTTATTATTAATTTATAGTTTTTGTTATGGTCCGGTTCCTTGTACCAACGGTGATAGTCCAAGGTAGAACCAATAAAGAAGAACTTGGTGATAGTCCAAGGTAGAACCAATAAAGAAGAACTTGGTGATAGTCCAAGGTAGAACCAATAAAGAAGAACTTGGTGATAGTCCAAGGTAGAACCAATAAAGAAGAACTTGGTGATAGTCCAAGGTAGAACCAATAAAGAAGAACTTGGTGATAGTCCAAGGTAGAACCAATAAAGAAGAACTTGGTGATAGTCCAAGGTAGAACCAATAAAGAAGAACTTGGTGATAGTCCAAGGTAGAACCAATAAAGAAGAACTTGGTGATAGTACAAGGTAGAACCAATAAAGAAGAACTTGGTGATAGTCCAAGGTAGAACCAATAAAGAAGAACTTGGTGATAGTCCAAGGTAGAACCAATAAAGAAGAACGCGAACACGGGTGTGGAATAACACAGATATATTACAAACAGGAATATATACAGTGAAGTAGAAGTGTTAGTATGAACAATCAGGTTTAGTAGGGAGAACAATGTAGTCTCGACCAGTATCACTATTCCAATGTCTTGCAGTAATTGTCTGAACGTGACTCTGTTTCGGACTGCCTGTGACTCGACACTTAACTCGACTTGAACTACTGACTTAACTTGAACAACTGACTCTACTGACTATATTTAGTCACCACCCACATGAACATCATGTGGCACAAGGCCGGTTTAACGTGGAATCTCCGAGCCCGTGGACTCGGCCAAAAATATGCCCATTGAACCCGTATAAACGGGTTCAGGGTCGGTTTACCTTCGCGAAAGACATTCCGCCCTTCGGCGTAGACTCCTTTGGGTTCCTCCCCGGCCGAGGGCAGGTCGACCGAGATCGACTGACTCAACTGACTATATTTAGTCACCCGCCCCCACGTGGGCATCATGTGGCACAAGGCCTTTTTAACGTCTGCACTCCGAGCCCGTGGGCTCGGCCCAAAATATGCCCATTGAACCCGTACAAACCGGTTCAGGGCCAGTCTACCTCCCCGAAAGGGACTCCGCCCTTCGGCGTAGACTCCTCCGGGTTCCTCCCGTCCGTAGGAAGAGTTGTTTAACCGAACAGTCGCTCAGAAAGTACTGAGTCGACTGACGATATTCAGTCACCCCCCCACGAGGGTGTCATATGGCACAAGGCCTTTTTAATGTGGGCATTCCGACCCCGTAGGCTTGGCCAAAAATATGCCCATTGAACCCGTATAAACGGGTTCAGGGCCGGTCGTATTCTCTGTGTGGGACACATGTAAATATGTGTTATAGCATACCTACAGATGATAATGGGTATGCCCCCATTCACATAAACACAGCAGTAAATACTGTATGTTGGTCTGCAGTTGGAGATTCATTGTGGAATTTACTTGACTCCAGCAGTTGACTACTACTTCTACATGCAGCTGGTGATTATTATACGTGTTGTTTTAGTCTTAATGGAGTGATAGATAACAAGGATGAGATGAGGATGTTAGTCAAATATTGGAGATAAATGTTTAGCAAAACCGTACCAATTAACGTTGGTAATTATTCATGATTTTGTTAGTAATAAACACAACTGGAAGTGTTAACAACACATGAATACATGTATGTAGATAGGATAATGAAAATAATATGATGAAACAGAATAAAGATATTTAAATTACTCACTTTAATAGCGCTTCTTTTACAGCATCCTCAAACCTAAAATTTGAAAGAAACATTTTAAAAATTTGACAGGAATTATTTTTTTAAAAATCACCCTGGCAAACTGACATTTTTGTTACCAAATTTATTTTAAATATATTTCTTTATTTTATGAAAAAATTAAATCATTTGTAAGTTTTTCTGCGTTTATCACAATAGCAATCATAAAGAATGATGGTTATTATTTAATGAACTAAGAGGATATAAATGAAAAGATTTCAAATTAGCAACTTTTTCCATTCTACTGGAACAGACATTAAAAACTTCTCTCTTCCCTTCTTTCTTTCTTTAATTTTCTCACTGAAAACTAGTAGCATTACTCATCATATGTCTTTTGCATCTTTCCACACAATGAAAACAGAAGAGTCCATTATTTATGAGATAGCAGGATATAACAATCATGCTAACATCATTTTAATCAATTCCTCTTTGTCTTTATCATTATTATTATTATTATTGTTATTATTACTGTTATTATTATTATTATTATTGTTGTAACGGTTGACAAAAAGGCCGGCATATGTACTCTCAGGCTTGGAGACTTTGCTACTAAGTAGTAGCATGGTAGTAGTAGTAGTAGTAGTAGTAGTAGTAGCTTTAAAGTTAATCTCCAAAGATTACATCCATACATTCACTAAAAAAAAATTTAAATCATGAATATATGCCCCAAACTTAATAAAAACAAAGTTTCAAAATTATTATGTTATTAAGATGGAAGGTGAAAGGTTTTTTTGTTTATCAAATTATATTTTTAATCCTTATCACAAGCTTCAAAATTGGGTTTAAAAATTATCTTTCTTCTGTCAACATGTGCCCATAAATTTGTAAAAGAAATTTTAGCTTTGTTTTTTTTGGTTTCAGTAAAAAATCTGATTTCAAAATTCTTTCAAAAATCAGATAATTTTTTGATTTTAATTACATTTTCAGGACTTACTTACAAAAAAATAAAATTTCTTTTTAAATGTTTCTTTTTAGAATATCTTTTGTATATTTTGGCATTTGTCTTCCCTCCACCACCACAACTTATTTAATTTTATGAAATTTCGAGAAATTCCTTTTTGTAGCTATAAATGTTGGTATTAGTTATAATACTTGGAGAAGTTAAATCATCAATTTGTTTTGTAAAACAGAATCTCAAGTTACACAAATCTAATCTGAATCAAAAAATAAAAAAATTATTAATTTGACAACCACAATTACAATATTTTACAAGTTCATTTTCTAGCTTCTTTTCCAATTGTCACCCTAACGTTTTACTCCTGCTTTCAAATCCGGCTCCCAAAGCCTTGATTTTTATCAGAGATAAGACTATATTTTCTGACAAGCGAGAAAGGAATTTGACAACCATTATCCTGTTCATGGTGCCATAAGACTGAGGGTAATGCTCACAGCTTGTCAGATCCTTGCTTCCAAAAAGCAGCTCCCCAAACCTTTTCTAACCAAGGAAGGAGCCAGGAAAAATTGTATAGGAATTTTGGAAGGAAAAGTCCCCGATATTTCTGTACTTCCTAATCTCTATAAATATGGAAAATCTTCATCTATTTGGCAGTGAGTAATCGGAAACCGTCTGTGAAACAACAGGTCGGCGACAGAAAAGAAGTCATTTTTGCTGTCAGCTTCAAGAAAAAAATTATGTACTTTGGGCTGTCAAAGAACGTCAGCCCACTATTAAAAAGCAATTTAGAATTGTTTCCTTGCACATAGAAGATTTCTGTCGCCGACCTACAAACTCACTCAACTGCAGAATTTGCCTCTTTTGACAGTTTCCTCCTCTGCAAAAACTCTGAAGAGATCTGTGAGTGTTTTAATCCTTATCAACAATCCACTCACTTAAAGGACTCTTTAGGTGCTCAGAGAAATATTTTGAGCAAGCCTTTTTTTATGAACATTTTTCCTTCCTTTAAAGTTAAAAGGAATTTTCTTCTCTCTTTCTTTCTCTCGAAATTATGTATATCCTTATACCCTTTTTTTTAGTGTATGTAAATAAACATTTTCTTCTTTTATTGCTACACACCGAACGGGAGTTTGAGTCTTTATTCTTCTGCCTAAAAAGAGAGAATTGTCCACTCTACTCTTTCAAGCTGTTGTTGCCAATTTTTTTTTTTTTTTTTTTGTCGCATTTTTAACTTCAACCCTTTCATGTGGGAAAGCTGGGACAAATCCTCCACAAAATGCAATAAAATTAAAACATTATTTAATTAGAAAATCTTGTCATTGCATTTATGAACAAAATATATTATTCACACTATTGTCTCCAGAAATAAAATTTCAATGAATAATTAATTTTTACATGAAGTGCTAAAGTCTAAAACCAGTAGTAATTTCTATTGATTAGGAGATATTCTTAAGTCAAAACTATATTTAAATGGAAATCCTTACAATTCAGCTATCACCAGTATGTTAAAAAATAATTGTTAATTATTTTTTGTGTTTACGTAAACATGCCAAATTTATGTAAGCATCAAACATGACATTATCAGAAAATAAAGGCATAAACTATAGTAAACATGCATAGAATGTGCATCTCTTTTTTTCTGAACAAATATCTAGAATCAAACATTGAAAAGGAAGCGTTGGTCATAGTATGGAGCATGACCAGAGCAAGAGAATTTTTGTTAGGGAAAAAGTTTTTGCTCAGGTCGTATCATAAACCCCTAGAATTCATATTCCATCCCAGAAAAGAATTGCCGAAGGTCACATCATCAAGGATACTAAGATGGACAGAAGATGTGAAAGGAAACACGATCCCACACGTAGATGCGCTATCACAACTACCGTTTGAGTAGGTACAGCACGAGAAAAATGAAACAGTGGAAGATCGAATTTTACATTAGGTGGAGACCGATGTATTGCCCATTAATAGACTTGTGATAGAGGCTCTACAAGATCCAGTATTAAATAGGATCGTAGATAGAATAAGGAAAGACAAATGGAATAATTGTTCTAAAGTGGAAAGACTGTACAAAGAAATCAGACATAAATTGACAATAGAGAATGGCGTAATCTCTCAACGGAGATATGGTAGTACCACCAGAAAGTTGTAGAAGGGAGATAATTAAAAGCGTGCATGATAATGTGCATTGCGGAATAGCTGCTATACAAAAACGTCTAAAATTGGAAGCCTGGTAGCCGGGTCACACTCGTGACATGGAGACATATGTAAATAAATTCCCTAAATGTGCAGAGATAAAAACATTTTCGACAAATCAAGACAGATTCGTGGCCAAAGGAAAACGAACTGTGGTCCAGGGTTCACATGGATCATGCACATGTGAATGGTATAGGGACTGTGTCTGATATTGGTGGATGCGTTTTCAGCATAGCCTGAAGTTTTTAGGGTTCAGGATAGAAAAACTGTACAACAAATTTTACGTATAGTCTTTGCCAGAAATGGCGTACCAAGGACATTGGTAACAGATAATGCCCCAGAGTTTTGCGACGAAAACTTGTCTTCATGGTTAAGAAACATTGGATGCATACCATATAAAATCAAATGGAATAGCGGAGCGAATGATGCAAACCATAAAAATGGGTTCAAAAGCCTTCTCCCCAGAGCATGAAAGAATCGAAAATTTTCTACCAAGATTATTATTAAGTTGCCGGACAATACCTCATGCCGAAAGATTACAAAGCCCATCCGCGTTAATGGGAAGACAAATTAGAGCCCTGTTGATACTCAACGAATGAGTAGATATGATACAGGAGAAACTGGGTAGAGGGGCCAGAAAAAGTAAGGTTTGTAATGCAGAAGGAACAGAATACGGTATTGGTTTCCAACAATGGTAGAGGTCTTTTGGCGCATGCTGACCAACTAAGATTGTACCCAAAACTAAAAAGATATTGAGAAGTCTAATGAGTATAGAGAAGAACAAGATAATTGTTCAGAATAAACAATGAGTTCTCAAGAGTTTTCTGAGGAATCAAAAAACGAAACTGCAAATATTGAAAAAGAAAGAAGTCGAGATCTCCTATAATGAGAAATCTTCTTGAAACCAGTGAAAGAGGTGGGTATGTAGGAGAAGTAATAGGTCAACTCAAGGAGTTAAACATAAAAGGTTCCGGGAGGTATAGTAGAATTGGTTAGGCTTATACTAATTAGCATAACCATACCATTATATATAGGCAGAACGCTAGATGGACATTAGTGGTCACTTGACGACGACAACTACTCCAACAATTGTGCGTGTACGACTTCACGTCAGCCATGTGCCGTAAGGCAATTATTATTATTATAAGAAGCCACGCACATTTTTCTATCATATAGTTTCATTGTTATTATTATGGTTGGCATCTCTTTATGATCAATCAAAATATATGGCAATATGATCATAGTCAACTAAATATTGAAATTGTAGAGTATTTCAGGAATGACTTACATTAAGCTTATGCCAAGGACCACACGGTGTTGGTAAGCATGTGTGAAATTCCATCGTCTTAAATGATATATTTGGTGAATATGTTCTTTCAGCTGAAAATAAACATAAATGATAATTAAAAAATAATCCAATAATATTAATGATAATGATAATATAGCTGTTATAATAATGTATAGCTGCATAAAACGTAGTGGACTCACCAGTCGATCTGCCACTATCTGTCATCGGAGTAATTACAAAATCAGAGAGCCAAATTCAAATTCTAATTGAGTTTATGTCATTCATTTACATGCTAATACCCTTGGGAAAGGTGTGAACCTATCTCTTCTCCCCACACGGCTGTGGGTAAATAACAGGACAGACTTTGTTCTATTGCCTTGTGTGTCAACCAGTCTAGTTGTAGAATAACTCTGAATACAAATCCGGATTAAACTAACAAATGGAATGGAAGAGAAAAAAAGATTGAGAAGATATTTATAGAGGATTCAATTAAAACTTTTTCTAAAAGAATCCTTTTTCTCAATTGTACCTTTAAGAATCAATGGAGAAAGCGTATGTTAACTCTTTCTTACTTTGATCAAATTCGCTTTTCCCGGTTAGTTGGCTATTCAAATGAATATGTTGTTAAAAAATTGTCTACATCTATGCAGACAAAATTAAATTACTTAATTCGTAAACGGTTTGGATGCTGTGATGAACCTATTGGAGAAGGAATTATCTTTAATTATTCATCTTCTGAGCCTTCTCATTTGGAGACTCGCATCTTGGCTCATGGTTTGGATTTTTGTGTTCCGTTTTCAATGCCTGAACGTGAGAAAATCTTTTCGGAGTTTGAGTTTTTATATGCACAGCTTTGTAGACTTGTCCCTCGCTCTGTCGAATCTCTTAGCGATCTTAAGACTAAACTCAATAGTTATGCCCATTCTTATGCTGGCTCCTCTTTTTCTTCATCAGAGTCAAAATGGGGAGAACAACACCGCTTCCTGTGGAGCCCACCCCTTGGTTAGGTTAGACAAGCTTTGTGTACCTAGTTAATATGAGTAAATGTTGTTCCCGGCCTGTTCCCGGCAGCATTTTGGTTATGATCCAAGTCGAGAATCCCAACCTCCCCAGTTTGTTTTGGTCCGGCTTTTGATCTCGACTGGGTCACCTTTTAATTTCCCATGTCCGTCTATATTTTAACTTTTCCCACTCCCTTAGCAAGAGAGCCTCTTGATTTTGTCCAATGGGCAGAATACAGCGACCTCTCATTTTTGAAAGTTGGACGGGCCCTACTAACATCAGTTATGTTTAGTTCACTTTTGTGTCTATGTTTAGGTTGTTTTGGGGTTCATTCCATCCACTCTCATATTTCATCATAGATTTTTAAGTATTTATTATCATTAAATTTTTATGGCATGGGGCGCGTTTTATAGGTCCCCCTTGAGAGGATGCGGTATTATGGTGTATGAAGGATTGATTGGTGATGGACGAGTTTTTGTGGTGAATGGGCAAATAGTAATGAGTGAATGGGTCGTGAATCGGATCAGCTAGGTATAAGATAGTTAGTGAAGACCAGCCTCAGCCACAACCCCTCCCCTTTTTCGGCCTTGTGCCAGAATTGTATTTTTTACAATAAATACCGCGGACCGTTTTTTGATTTTATCTAGGTCCCACCCCACATTTCACCTCAAGGTTCTAGAGTCCTTGTATATCAGATCCCGTGAGCCTTCCCTTTGTAAACAGAGGGAATGCTTACTGGGTCTGAATGTTATTGGACTTTAGTTTTCTTGAAATTCATTTTTTTTCTCTTCCATTCCATTCGTTAATTTAATTTTCACACTTTTATAAATTTTCTATTCCCAGAAAAAATAAACTTGATAAGTCCTGGGACGAGACCGGTTGTTTTTATTTTGTTTTGTTTTGTTTTTTTTGTTTTTTTAGCTTTTTTTTATAAAAAATGCCTTATTAATTTTGTCTTTTCCTATCTATTATATATATATATATATATATATATATATATATATATATATATATATATATATATATATATATATATATTGGAGGCATTCTACTGGTTTGCAGCAGTTCGTGTGAACCAATTCTTAAATTCATAAAAGATTAACAAACCAGTTGTTGGATTATGTGAAAATAATCTTATATATAAATAGCCGATATATAATACCTAAATAGCTAATGTCATAATGTCAATATTATCTACGAAATACAGAATTGAAAACAGGTCTACTACCAACACAGATAGAAGTGTTGTGGTTGTGGATGGTTTCCTGCATAATTCTCTCCAGAAATTGGTTGAGGGGTGTTGGAAAGAACAGGAATTGCTGTCTAACACTGAGTGTCATCTAGAAGAGATTTCCTATTTGGTTACTACAGAGGACTCAGCATTCCCACAGATCAGTGTAAAAAAGTTCTTGGACTTTTCATCAGTTTCAAAAAGACAAAATTTGTGATTTATTTTTTAATAGTTTGACAAATGAGACATTCAAAGAAAAGTTACCAATGGTTTCAATAATTCATGTCACCTGGATCAGTTGAAAGCAGTGATGAAATCAAAGTGTTGAAGGCTAAAACACAATCGAATGCAGACCTGGTTATGTTACACATTTTGTATAGAATTCTACACAGTTTGGAGTTCTACTACACTTGAAAATTTTGAATTACAAACTTTAATTCTTACTGCTACACATTTCAGTTATCTAGACTACTCATGGTTTGTGAATGTCACAAAAATTCTTGACTGCAGCACATTTCCTGTGAAGTTAAGTATAATGGTTTTAATGAACAGAACTACAAATAGAAATTTTCACAAAAAAACTACACATTTTAGCTAACCCTACTACTCATGGCTTTTGTTGCACATGGCACAGAACAAAATGATATTAATATTTTTTTCAGTTTTTCTATTTTAGCATTTAGCATCTCTTCCAATTTTAATATCTCTATGGACTTGTCCTTTGCAGATCTTCACATGACATTCAAGTTTACGATAAGTGTGAAGTCCTGTGTCTGCTCAGCTTTCTCCACGTAGTTGTCAGCTGACTTGAACAAATTTTGTGTGCACCTTCAACCTCGTGATTTTTGGTTTTCAGTTCTTTCTGTCTAGTTTGTCCAGCTGCTTCTTTCTACCGTTTTTTCTTCTCGGCATCAAGCTATTGGTTGTATGCTGTTCTGGCATTGGAAGCACTACAGAGAAGAACCATAGTCATCGGAACATTCCCAGCACCTTCAACTGCGGCCAAATAATCCATGATAATGTACTGTGTGACCAGAGTCTGTGGTTTCATATTGCCAGTGGAAATTTCCTTATTGACGGAGAAACTTCTCCCCACTGAGGTCTATGAGAGATTAACAGCAATCTGCAAAGAACTTTCCACAGTTTTTGATATTCTTTGTTGATAGACAAAGAAGAGTAGAACGAAGGGACCAGACGGTTTTCTTGCTTGCTGAAATTCTTGAAAGCAATATTTCCATTAGCCTCCTCCTCCTCAAACTCTTTATACTGAGTGATGATGTCATCACAATCAGACTTGCTGACTTATCTTCTATCCATAATGTGGGAAAGACATCTTTTTAGACTATCTTCTGTGGCAGATTTTTTATTCTTTCAAAAATGGGTCCAGGGTTCAGCCATGCAAGTGACAAGAGGGAATATAAGGTGAGATATTTTGTCTTTGTCACAATTCTGTATACAAACAGATCTTTTGTTGACAAATTTCCTTTTTTGGATAAATTTTGCATAGACATAATTGACAGAAATCCACATTTGATCTTTGCAGAATCTTTATGCATGTTTGGGTTTGACAAAATTCTTACAAATTCATTCAGTTTTGAAAATGTAATTATCTTTTTAGTGTGCTCTTCCTTTACAAATCTTCATAAGTTTTATGCTCATGTTAAAAAAGATTATCTACAAGGAAAGGAAGCAAGGGTTTATCACATGCATCTTAGTGGCTTTATTTCTATGATTGGGATGAAATGATTAAAACAAAATGTATGTGTGTATATGTATTTAAGAATGTTTGCATATGCGTGATAATCTGTCAGTGTGTATGTGTGTCTGCTTATTCACATGCACTTACATGTATATGTGTTTATGTTTATGAATGCGATACAAAGTACAAACTTTTATAGGATAGCAAATATTCCATGATCCATTGACTTTGAGGGCCTTGGCATGCGCAATAAGTTGTTGATAATTGAAGGTTTTATTCTGACCAAGATAAAAGGCGTCTCTGGCGAGATAATCCCATTTATCAACATCGATTCCGTTCTTGTCGTTGGAAACAATCTAGAAACAAACAATTCAAACAATTAGCCCCTTACATATAGAAAATGATCTTTTAAATAAATTGAAAAATAAAAAAAATGATCTTTTAAATAAATTGAAAAATATAAAAATGATCTTTTAAATAAATTTAAAAAAAAAAGCAATATATAACTAGTTCAGACATAAAATCTTTAGCACAAATGTTTCTGTAAAGAAATGCCTAAATCTATGTTATGGTCCAGGTCCTTGTACCACGGTGATGGTCCAAGGTAGAACCAATAAAGAAGAACCCGAACACGGATATGGAATAACACAGATATATTACAAACAGAAATATATACAGAGAAGTAGAAAGTGTTAGTACGAACAATCAGGTTTAGTAGGGAGAACAATGTAGTCTCGACCAGTATCACTATTTCAATGTATTGTAGTAATTGTCTGAACGCGACTCGGTTTCGGACTCGACTGACTGACTCGCTCGCTCTGGCTGACTGACAGACTCCTGACGGACTTCTGACGGACCTCACTCCAGACTTCAGACTGAACATTATTTAGTCAGCCCCCCAACGAGGGCATCATGTGGCACAAGGCCGGTTTAACGTGGAATCTCCGAGCCCGTGTGCTCGGCCAAAAATATGCACTTTGGACCCAGGGTTTACCTCCCCGAAAGAGACTCCGCCCTACGGCTTAGCCTCATTCGGGTTTTTCCCCGCCCGAGAGTTCAACCCATCAGCTGGTCGTCTGACTTCAAACTGAACAGTATTTAGTCACCCACACACACGAGGGCATCATGTGGCACAAGGCCGGTTTAACATGGAATCTCCGAGCCCGTGTGCACGGCCAAAAATATGCCCTTTGAACCCGTATAAACGGGTTCAGGGTCGGTTTACCTCCCCGAAAGAGACTCCGCCCTTCGGCGTAGCCTCGTTCGGGTTCCTCCCCGCCCGAAGGCAGAGAGTTCAACCGATCAGCCGGTCAGCCGACTTCAGACTGAACGGCATTTAGTCACCCCCCCCCACGAGGGCATCATGTGGCACAAGGCCGGTTTAACGTGGGAATCTTGAACATTCTTATTCAAGTGAAACCCTTTCGAACATTCAATCATAAATCTGAATACAGTTGAAGGGGAACAACTTTTTTCTCCTTAATCATTACACTTCATTCTATGATTGTTTTGTATGTTTGTATATTTCAATATATATTTATTTGTTGATCCACATATGGAGTTTCGTTGTTTTTTTCTTGAATCGTTAAATGTACAATATATAGATATATGCACTAAGAACACGCATCACAAGAACAAAGGAATGATAAAACAAAGTATTGTTGAAATAATTGACTGCCTTGTGAAGGGGTCTCGTTTCATCACCCCAAGGTTAAAGAAAATAAATAATTAATTGAGGAATGTTGGTGAATCTGTGGTGTGGTTGGGAGTGGAATTAAATACATATAAACTGTACGCTAATTAAAGCAGTTGCGGACCAAATCAACATTGGTCGAGAAAAGTTATTGAACTCCACGTAACCCGGCTGCTTAGAATTCCCAACCGATATAATTCCTCAATGTAATGGCTAAGAAACCACTTTAATTTTAGAAACAGGAGATTCATTGTCGCTAGATTCCACAGGAAGGGTTAATTTTGTATATCAACAATTATATAAACCAAATGAAAATTAACCCAGCGACCTTCGTTATTTATTATAATTTGTATTTTCACCAGTGGAAACATCCTTGTCCTTTTTCATAACACAGTTCCCTCAACTCTGCACTTACAGTGCAGACGAAAATTTGATCTTCACTACATTGTGATCAGCCAAGCACAACGTGGGACAGAGCAGATGAAGAAACAAAGCGGTCAACAGATAACCAACAGTTGACCAGCACCAGTACTAACTAGCGTGGAAAAGACACCGGATCGAGTCGGGCTGGCCGGGTTATATAAGTTCTTTTATGATATGAAACTTAATAATTATTTTAAACTATTTAAATTTGTTATAAAACATTATACATTATAAAGTCATTTGATATTTACTGAATACAAAACTTATGAAAACGTGTTGCATATTATGTAAATAAAACTTATTAAGACTAACCTGAAACATGAATTCTTTGCCCGGGTATTTTTTAATAATATCTTCATGCTGAAAATAAAATTTTAAAACGTGTTTTTTTCACTTTAAAATCGTTTGAATCCTGAAAAAAAAGAGACTGAGAGAGATTTTAAAGTGGTTATAATATTAAATATCGTGAATTCAGATTTGTGAGTTTAAACATGACGGGCTTTAATTACAACATCTACGACACTATTGTAACAGTTCAAAAAAATAATTTCGGCCCTAGCAGGATAATAATGCCACTAGAATGCAGCGGGTTACAGGGAGTGAAAAAGAATGAGATTTTATTAGGGATGATTGAGGGAAAGGCAAAAAAGGAAGATGGTTAAAAAAGACAGAAGAATATGATACAACCTTACTTTTTGCTTTTAATTTCCATTGGAAACCTCTTGTATTATGCATAAGAAAATACAATATATTTAAAATATGCATTCCCTCTTACAGAATTAAATCGTCAAAGTTATATGTGTGCTTTAAAAGTTTCTTAAGAATATTATTTTGTACAGATAGACAAATCAAAATGAATGATAGCAAAGTTCAATTGTACAACTCGGAAGTCGTAATAAATTCATTGTCGATAAGTTTGCTTCAGTAGGTTAAAAATGGTTTCAAGTGTGACCATATCACGTTGAAACACTTGTTCTCTTCTTATCACCAAAATTAAGCAATGCTGATCCTGATAAATACCTAGGTGTGCGACTACTTAGGAACACCGGGGACTGTAAGGTTGGATACGTGGGTGGTGTTATGGATAATAGTTTGAACGAGAAATCCTAGAGCTGCGTTCGAATTGCAGTCGAGTTTGTTATATTCACTTATGAGGAAATACCCTTGGAAAAGATATGAATTCATATTTTTTGTTACTCCCTGCTATAGGTTAAATAGCAGGACAGACTGGGACTCAGTGGTTTGTTAGCATGACTATTTTTAGTTGCACCTTCTCAGATGTACATTCTCGGCTGACATGGAGTGGAAAGATTATACTGAATCCATTGTCAGGTCTGCTGCCAAGAATTCATTGTGTTGATTAGAATTTTTTCTCTTCTGAATCTATTTTACATATTTATAAGTCTACCATTCATCCATGCTTTGAATATTGCTGCCACATATGGTCCTCCTGCTGTATATTTAGAGATTCTTAATAAAATCCAAAAAAGAATCAGCAATGTTATTAGTTTTGACCTGGCATCTCTGCCTCAGTTTCTTTCTCAACACCATAATGTAGCTTTCTTGTGACTTTTCTACAAATGCTTTTGTGGTAATTGTTCGGATGAACTCTCTGCTATGGTATCTAGACTTTATGAATTTAAGCTCAGTAATAGATTGGCGGCAAGTTCTCATCAATTCACAGTTGAATTGACTTACTGTAACCAGAACGTCTATGCTAACTGTTCCTTTTCTCGCACTTGTCACTTGTGGAACTCTCTTCCGGATCCATGATTTCTAGTCAAATCATTATCTACGCTCTTCTTGATTATTCTTCTATTGTTCTCACTCTTTAATAATATTTCTTATTTTTTATTCTTATTCTTTCAAATCAGTATCACCATATTCCTGGGTATGACAATAAACTACATTCGGCAGCAAGGTCTCTGATCAAGAAATTGAAGGTTTATGTGAGTAGGGAACCACCTCTTAATTGCTGTTTTTCCCAAGTCCACTCTGACCTGGAGTAGTAGCACCTGTTAAGGTTCCAGCTATGGGCAAATAGTGAAGCCCCAAACTGGGGTCAAAACATGAAAATATAAAAATACATTAGAAAAAATTATCAGCAATATATTTTTGGGGAAAAAAAATTATGAAAACTCACAAGAAAATAAAATTTTGGCATTAAATGACCCATAAGAAGTTGATATTCTGTTAAACAAACCAAATCACAGATTAACCAACATATATAACATGCAAAGCCTCAATCACGGAGAAACACGTTTTAACTGAATGTACTTACTTAGCACCTGTAATACATAAATAAGGAAATACAAGGAAACCAACATGAGAAAACTATTTGAAAATACTGAAACTGTCAACATAATGTCCTACCTTAAGGAAATAGTGTTATACCATTACATAACATCTGCAACAGATCATGTACATACTATATGTTATTGGCACTTTCCTACCACCTTACCATAGCTTCCCTGTGCCTTTTCTATAAATACTTTCATAGTAATTGTTCTGATGAACTTTCCTCTGTGGTAAATATTCATTGAAGTTTCAATTTTGAACGTTATAATTTTTATTACCCCCATCCCACCACCCGACAAAGTATACATATGAAAACTAGTTAGGACTTCATAGAGATATGGAGGTATTACGGTGACTGTAGTAAGAAAGCTAAGGATGTGTCATAAATGTATCAGCTATACTGTGGTATGTTTGGCTCATTATTTGCAGCTAGCTAGGTTTAATTATAAGACAAGAGAAGACCAGTCTTCCTCTATCTCCCTTTTTGGAACTTGTGCCACATTTTTGTATTATCAAAATAAATATTACTTTCTTCTCTGGTATTTATTTATATAAGCGCAGAAATAGATTGGCGACAAGATATCATAATTTTACAGCTGAAATGACTAGAAGTAACATTAAGTTCTATATTAGCAGTTTCTTCTACCACACTTCTCGCTTGTGGAACTCTCTTATAGCTTCTTGCTTCCCCGTCAACTTTGATATTTAAAAACTTTAAATGCAATGTCAATAGTAGATTTTTCTCATATTCTATAGCACTCAGTAACCCATTTCATCTTAGTGGTTTTATTGTCTTGCTTGGGTTGCAATGATTTAAAAACATGTGACCGAGAAATTTCAACTGTTTCTTTCTTATTGTAATTATAAGAGTCATTTTTGTTTCCATTTTCTATAAAACTTCCTCATTGCTCACATAATCCATCCATGGTATTGTCTCAGCATCCTTCTGTACAACCACATCTTTGTTGTTTCAAGTGCTATTGTTATCTATGAGAAGATTTTCCAAAATGGTTGAATATTACATTGCAGTTCTACATTCTTTTCTTTGTTTGTCATGTTTCTAATGAAATTTTCCTGTTTCTTCATACTTTACTAGGCTTTTTGAGAGCGTCTTTAGCTATTCCAATGCACGTTCAGATTTCAATGTTACATTTTCCCTCCTCAGTCAAAAAAAAAAATTCCCAGATATTTAAATTTCTCTGCTTGCTTCATTTTGTGATTTTCATTTCTGACTTTGCATCTTGGATTTTTCCTCTTGTGGCCAACCATACATTTGGTTTTCTTACAGTTGATGTTTAGTCTTTTTTTTCCTCTTTTCTTTACTTCCTTGTCTAACGGTACCTGTGGTTTTCTTACTCTGTCTGACACTGTCATCTGTGTATCTTTTTTTTTAATTACATTCAGCCAATAAAAGACCCAAGAGCTACTCAAGGCAGCTAGTTACTGTCTGATGTTGTATTAACATAAGAAAGGGCAAGAAGTAAACTCCTTGGGGCGATGCAGGAAACATAACAGCTAACTGTAGAGTTAAAGATGCCCAGATTTAATTATTGGATAACGTTTCAGAGTTCAATGAGAGATGTTAGAAATATAGTGTGTAAGTAGACTTTAGAACAAACCAGAAACCCAATCCCAAACAGGAAACAAGGAAATAACCTCTACTTCTGTTTGAAAGACTGGGGAGGAGTATGAACCTGATGATAGATGAACCTGTCTATTTGACTAACCAACAATATATAGATTGTCTTGCTGCATAGATTAAAGAGGGATCCATGTCTTAACATAGCTTCCCTGTGCCTTTTCTATAAATATTTTCTTGCTAATTGTTCTGATGAACTTTCCTCTTTAGAAGCTAGTCTTTATGAATTCAAGCACAGTACTAGATTGTTAGAAAGGTCCCATCATGTTAAAATTGAAATGGTTAGATGTAACTGAGTCATACTCTGTCAAATCAACAAAGGTCTGACCATCACTGATATGGATTTTTTTCAAATTTGGTACACTTCAGGATAGAAATTCAGTGGTACCTATTTTACATCTATAGGTCAAAGAGTTCCAGAGATCTGACCCTTTGACCCTTGCCAAAAATGTGAATTTTGGAAAATAGTCACACAGTTTAAATATTAATATCTCAGTTGTTTTTTCACCCACAAAGATAAATTATAAACTATTTTAAAGTACTTAGATGGATCTAAAAGGTGAGTTGTTTATATTTTTGTTTAAAGGTCAAATAAAATCATTTGACCTTGACCTTAACCGTTAATTTCACAAAAAATATATATTTAATTTTTTTTAAATTTGACAACAATTTTTTTTTTGTTGTTGTTGTTTTATGGCAAGATATGCAGAAAAGTTTTTGGCGGATTTTGGACTGTGGCCTGAGTTACAAGAGTTTTACTCAGTTGGGCCAAATTCAAACATCCCTCTCCTGACACCATTTTATATTATGTTGATACGGGTGCGTGTCTGAAGCATGTTAGTAGAGATTAGTAAAAGCAATGTGAACAGAGAGACATAGGTCTTAACGTAACCAAAACTTTATTAACACTGATAATAGTAGTTTCTACAGGGATCTACCACGTGGTGGTAGTGGGAGGTAGCAGGCAATTGGGGATAGTGGGAGTACTCACAGTCAAGGGGAAGCAACTCGTGTTTACATACATAACCCCCTCTCCACAACAATATTAGACTAACCCATCCAAATGCAAGGCTCTAGCAGTGAGTAAATGATGTCAATGCAAACAAAGAATTAAGAGCAGTAGGGAAGCAGCTCTTGAATAGCAAACACTTTACACTCGTCACTCTGACACTTTACAAAGACTTCTGGGGTCACTATACTTGGGGATAAATGTCCTAATAACAACATATCAGACTGAGCCGTCACATGATCCAACAAAATTCTTAGCGATTGGCTAGTCTGCCATACCTTATTAATAATGCTTATTAGCTGGAAATATAGCTGTACAAAGCTACTCAATTCTTGTAATTCTTCTGACATAGCCTTTGAAATATTAGCTGTTTCCTGTCTCAATTCTCACAAGCCGGTTGATACTTGCCCTATTCTATCCAATCTTGTCACGTTCAGTATTGATACACTTTCTTTTGTCACCTAGGGTTAGAATTCTCTGATTGTTTTCCACTTCTCCCAGACTCAACATCGTCATCAGTCATTATTCCAAACAGGACACTCAGTGCTTTTTCAACAATAGGGACCACTGCTCTCTTCCCTCTGATTTGTAACAGTTCTATTCCTTTTACGTAATTCCTCATACCTTTCCACTCAACTTCCATTATGGCTATCTCCAACTCTAGGTAGTCCAATAACCTAAAGTATTTCTCTTCTCTGATATATTTTTGTGTTACTCTCACCTTGGCCATGTCCAGCTTGTGTAACTCTTCCTCCATCTTGTTTAATAGTAATTCGTAGGGATTTAAATCTATTACAAATGTGATCAACCATTTTGATCTTGTTTTTATCACCTCATTTGATTTCTCAAAAATTGTATTCTGGCTGTGCTTCCAGGCTCTTATCATCATCAGCAGCAGCAGTAGTGTAAATCCCTTCACATTAGCCATTCCTGCATGGACAACTAATTTCCTCGCTTTGCTGCTCTGTTTTTACTATTGTTTAGCATTCTTACTATTTCTTTTTCCTCAAAGTGCGACCTCCCCTTATTTTAACCAACTCTTAATATATCGATTGGCTCCAGACAGGTGCGTGGTGCTTTCATCCCAAGGTCAGGTCTCTTCGATACTATAGCTGGACACACATGGGCCCATGTGCAACCTAATGACACCACCAACAAGTAAATTCTTATGCCCTCTTTGACGTGTTATCCACACCCCTACCCCTTTCCAATCAACCCCTTTTATTAATTACTGAGTGGGTTTTTCAAAAATGCCATAGAAGGTAGAAGGTATTGAATGTATCTATGTGGGATTATGTGGGTTGCGCATATATTATATTTCCACTCTGGATATATTACGATGCCTGTAGCATCAAAGCAAGGATTAAATTAATTCATTGATTCTTGTTTAGGTTGATTTTCTCTCTAGTCACACACACACACACACACACACACATATATATATATATATATATATATATATATATATATATAGAGAGAGAGAGAGAGAGAGAGAGAGAGATGGAGAGAAAGAGATTGGTTCAAGATTAGTCTCCTTATATCCTCGTTGTAAGTAGCTTTTGTTTCTGATTTGCACTTTAGACTATGATGCTCAATAACAGTTACCAATTGCTTGATTGAAATATGACATCATGACCTAGCAGTTCTGAATATACATCTCTTTTTAGAGATGGTGAATTTCTGTGTTCCTTGATGCTTATTTTTATTTATTTTTCTATCACTGCAAGTCTTCAAATTACCAATTAGAGATTTTGAATATACTATCATATTTTTATAACTTTCTGCATGTCACTACGTTTTTAAGTCTAGAAAGTATATAAAAGGCAAAACAAACCGATTTTATCTCAGTTTATTTTCATTAATCAAATAAGACGTAATACATTCTACTATCGAAAGGTTTTATAGCCAAATTTCTTTCCTTCGGTTTTTAAATTTCTTAATAAACACATGTTAAATATTACTACTTCCAGCATATATTTTGTTAATATAATAATTAATAGTTTCTGGCTTTAAATAACCTGTGGTTGATAAACCATAAAAATCAAATCAATCAATCAATTTGTAACGATTATATTTATGCATGTAATGATTAATCTTAATATTGCAAGGATTACTTTTAATCTTGTAATAATTATAGTTAAGCCTGTAATGATTATGTTTATACCTGGATTAAATGAAACTAATTTAGTCAAGTAGCACATCTAATTACACATCACTAATCCTATATTAAAAATAATTACACATATACGAAACAACCATATTATTATATCTTATTGCATACCATTACGTCCGTGAGTTTAGAAAATATATAAAAGGCAAAACAAACTAATTTTATCTCAGTTTCTTTTAAATAATCAAGTAAAACATACGATACATTCTACGAATTTTATAGCCTGGTTTCTTTTCTTCGGTTATACGCCGTTAATCTAATAAACATTAAATATATCATAGGCATTAGACATTATTTATATCATACAAGATGTATGTATGTCGTTAAAGATTGTATATTATTTTTATGTTATTTAAGTTAATGTTGAACAATTAATATACAACAATGCTGAATATTTTACATGCTGTCTCTCAAAAGGCAGAAAAGAACGTGATTTTCATATAAAAAATAATAAAGACTTTACTTTTTCAGGGAGAATCATCGCTTTCACAATCTCACGTTCTTCCGGGTTGATACAATTTCTCTGAAAATAAATAAAAGTAAACAAAGGTTGATAACTCTGATAATAAAAAAGAAATCATCAAAAATACAAAAGCTCTCCAACTTGCAGACAGTTGAAGTTTCTGGTAATTTTTTCCTCAATTCAAATGTTCTTAATTACATATAAATGAAATTATCTGAAATATCATTGACAAAAAATGTTCTTCAGTGTGCCATGTCCTTTCCGAACATTGTGGCTCTTACCAACTTCCTTTCTATATATATATACACACATATTTTCAACCAATAAAATTCTACCAGAAGGTTTGTTTGATGAACAAATATTACTAGGGCAAATACTGCCAAGATACTTAGCAGACGTAAATTGTAAACCTATCACGTTATTTTTAGACCATTTAGAAAACAGTAATAATAATAATAACAATAATAATAATTCCTTTCACCGCTCCTCCAAATTTGAGAAAAAGATTTTTGCAAGCCAGTGTGAAATTATTTTCTAACCAATGAAAACCTTGCATTCACAAAAGATTGCACCTATATGTGAAATTAGATTTTAGATCACTTTTACAGATATAAAAATAGAAGCATACTGCTTCCTGAGGTTCAAAACAATTTCAAAGGGCAGTCTAGTTCACATGTGTGCACACACAGAAAGTAAGTAAGTCTGTCCATACATCTCTGACTATGCTACAAATATTTATCAATTAATTGATAAAACAAATATATTCTCTGCACTGTAAGGAAAAATGAACATTTTCTTTTTACTCTTTGTTGTTATTGCATTTTTTTAAAAAGAATATATAAATGTTATTTCATCTGATATTCTTCTATATTCCTTCAGAGAATAACCTTTTTTATGTTTCATTTAAAAGATGTTGTTTTTAAATATTTGGAATCCTGACAGTCAAATCGCAAAAACCTCAGTAAACACATCCCGACATGTATTTTTTTTAATTGAATTCATCACAAGTAAGGCAGTAAAGCCACTAATATACAAGGGGTCACTGGGTGTGAGTTAATTAAAAAACAAAAGTATTATTGTGCAGCAAGAACAATAGAAAAGTAATCAGGAAGACAGTAGATAAGATTGATATTGCTTTAAGTTTTTGGAGATCAAACTTGTTGGGAAAACAAGAAATCAGAAGTGAGTTTCTTTTAAACATTCTGACCACTGCTAGTATTATTGGAATAGTGGCTTTGTTTAAAATGCTATATTTGTGAAATTTCCATTTGCAGGCCCTTATTTTGAACTTTGGTTGCACCTTCTCGAGCTAACATTTCAGGCAGAAATGAAGTAGAAAGATTACATTGAATTCATTGCTAGGTCTGCTGATAAGAAAGTTGGTTCACTGTGTAGTGCTGGAGAATTTTTTCTCCACAATCTTTCAGACATAAGTCTACCATTTGTCCATGCTTTGAATATTGTTGCCACATCTGGTCTGGTTCTTCTGCAATATATTTCCAGATTCTTGATAAAATTCAAAGAAGAATCAGCAATATTATTGGTCCTGATTAGAAGACTCAACTTCGGTCACTTTCCTACCACTGTAGAGTTGCTTACCTGTGTTTTTTCTATAAATACTTTCCTAGTAAATGCTCAGAAAAGCTCTTCACTATGGTACCTCTTTGAGGAGAGTTCCTTTTTCTGACGGCGTACGACCGGTGATTGACGATTTGTGATTGTATACGAACTGTTTATTGATTTCAACGTTTGGTTCACGTTAAGTTACTTTTAATTTTCAATTTTCTTTCGTTTAATTTACTGACGTTTTTTGCCAAAAGTTTGATTTTTTTTCTTTCGTTTCCCTCCCATCTTTTTTTTTATCTATACTTTATCCCTTGTTATTTCTTTATTATTAATTTTCATTTTCTTTTATACGTATTTTTGAGTTTTAATTTACTTTTTTATTTTTTTTAGTAACTTCCCCCGCCAAACTTTATTGTTTTTTATTGTTTATTTTGCCCCACGTCGGACTTCGTTTACATTTTATTTCTACGTGTTTTCATTGTTCTTTGTCGTAATTAATTGTTAATTCTGGGTTTCTTTATTTAAGTCTTTTTCTGTGTTTATTTTTGCATTTATTTTCCGCATTTATTGTTCTATTCGTTAGTTGTTCTTTATTTTCGTTTACGTGTTTTCGTTCGTTTTGGGCTGACTAGAATTTTCTAGTGGCAGCCATATTGTATTTTTGTTTATTTCTTGTCTTAAAATGTGATTTTCATTTTCGTACTCGCTGTTTTGTAAACTGTAATTGTTAACTGTTTTTATTTTTAACGTATTTTGTCGTTTTAGCCTACGTGTTTTTTGTAAATTATTTTTTGCGTGTTTAACTGTTTATTGTTTCTGTCTCGTTGAATTTCTTTTTGTTATCGTGATTTATTTATCTTTTGTTTAAATTATACTTTTATTTGTTCTGAAAGGAAAAAAAATATATAAAGTCTTGTTTTTAATTTAAAAAATGGGTCCAAGACGAACTGTAAGAAAGAACCTATTTGGTTCTAAAAAAAAAGAAAAAAGACCCTCCTGATAAAGATTCGCAAGAAAGCCCAAATAGTGAATGTAAAAGTATGGTGTCCTCTAAAGGCGAAAATTTAGAGGATAAAAACAACAGTCCAGAAAAAAGTATGGTGGCCTCAAACAGCCAAAATACCGATATTGATGCAAGTGTTCCTGACCAGAATATGGTGGCCTCAAACAGCCAAAATACCGATATTGATCAAAGTGTTCCTGACCAGAATATGGTGGCCGAAAGCAGCCAAAATGTTGATATTAACACCAGCCAAATCGACAAAAGTATGGTGGCCGATAGCAGCCAAAAAACAACCGACCAGACATCCCCAAAGAATGACGGAAACCAAGCGGCCGGAGAGACGCCCTCATGCTGGAAGTCCCCGCCGAAATGCAAAATCAACATTACGGAGTTCCTGGAGAAGGCAAAGGGCTACGCACATCTGGTGACAGCAGATGGGCTCTTGCCTAATCCCGAGGAATTAAGGAAGGTTGAAAAAAGAATTGTGTCAGTTTTTGTGGTCGACAAGCGTTTGCGCAAGATTTGTCGTTCCACAAAAGACACTGTGATCAAAGCCTTGACTTCTCTGGGCATCAAAGCTCAGAGGGTCATTAAAGGGAAAGGCTTTTTTATGTGGGACATACTGTTACCCACGCCTGCCGACTGTGAAGCTACTGCTACTCGCGACCTAATCACTAAAGATCTAATATTAAGGACCGAGTATGAAGGCAGGCGGAGGACCAAAGTTTCGGTATATGAGGTTCCTTCTCAGATTGTCGGGGAGCACTTGGCTGCATATCTGTCACAGTTTGGCCAGATACTCAGTGCTTCCTCAGATGATCTGACCGGGGGGGTGGAGTTTCGAGATTATGATCAATCAGGATGCCTTCTGCTCCATCCCCAACTGTCTGGATGTAAAGGGCCAGAAAATGCCGATTATTGTGACGGGTCCTAAACCGGCATGCTGGAAGTGTGGAAAGACTGGTCACCTTTCCTCTTCCTGCACAGAGATGAAGGTCTCTGATGTTCTGGCCCCCGCCCAACCAAACCCCCCTTTGGTCGAGTCCGTCGTTCCATCCGTCCCGCCTGTAGTGGGCATGCCAGCGACCCGGACCGGAGTGGAAAATCCCACGGTTGGGTCCAAATCTCAGCCCCCATTCCCCGAAGAGCCTTCGACCGCGGCTAGTGCCGTTAGGGAGAAGGGAGAGGGGGATTGGCAGGTCGTTGGTAGGACTAAAGGGAAGACCCAGGCAGCGGTTCCTCGTTCCACACCAAAAGCAGGAAAAGACACAGACAGTCCCACTCCTTCTACCAGTGCAAAGGGCGACTCTCCGGCCAGCTATTCGGAAAAATTAAGAAAAAAAATGATTCAATACGAACCATCGTTTGAAAAAAAAAGAAAAACTGCAACAACTAAAAGAGGCTCTAAAATCAAAAAGGATAATTTCGGAAGGAAAATCTGCCACCTCTTTCTCGGCACCGTCTTCCCCTGTCTCTAAACTTCATCCCATGGTCCCTCCCCCTGTCGTTAAACCCATCCAAAAGGTCACCTCAACCATGACCACTCTGAAGAAGGGACCTGCACCAAAATCACCGGCCAAAAAATCATCACCCAAACCATCACCCATGCAAACTCCCAAAAGATCTCCTACAAAAATAGAAAAACAAAAACGACAAAGAAGTCCATCATCGGATTCATCTGAAGCTACACTAGAGAAAAAAATAAAATCCAAATCATCTTACAATACAGGGAAAGACGTGTGCCGAGTCTCAAAAGAAATCGAGGAGAAGGCACTTATACACGCAAAAAAATTAAAAAACTTAAAGACCCTACTTAATTTTAGAAAGATCAAAGATTTAGACGTTGAGAACCCCCGAAATTCCCCCAATGCCAAAAGGGTACTCACGGTGGTCAGATCCGGAGTAGCTGGCCAACAAATATGGGCCATGATGGCCGATGCTAACGAGGCATTCGGCATGTTTCCGCCAATGTCATGTTTTGACGACGACAATGTTAAAAAATTACAACAATTTTGTTCAGGGAGGTTCCCGATTTTTGTTCACCCCTCCCTGTATAGAGCGTTGAAGTTAACATTCCCCCTGGACATTGGCGGCCTGTCTCCTGATGGCACCATCAAAAGTGAGATGGGTACTGGCTCAATGGGAGAGGCCGTCGGTGTCCTGACCCCGGCCATGTTTAATGCAGGAGAGCAACCCTAATCGGTTTTATCATGGCTCTCTGGTTAGCAAGTGTGAATGCCCGAGGCCTGAGGTCGGAGTCTCGCAGGGCTAGGCTCTCTCGTGACCTTCAGCGTCTCGGGGTGAATATCTGTTGCGTACAAGAGACCCGTTTTTCTTCTCGTGACTATGAGAACATTCTGTCTAGGGGGTTCTCCCTCTATTCAGCATGTTTTGATGGACGCTCGAGGGGCGTCTCTTGGCTGGTGAGCAAGTCATTGAAGGCTGCGTGTGTTCTTGTCTTCGCGGATCCGGCGGGCAGACTTTGCGTGCTGGACGTTACCATAAAGGATAAGGCTCTTTGTCTCATTGGGGTTTATGCGCCCAATGTCCATTCTGAGCGGCCTGCTTTGTTTCGGCAGATCGAGCAGTTTTTGACGACATCACGTCGGGTAGTCTTAGTGGGTGATTGGAATGCCGTCCTTGATCACGTTATAGATCGTATAGGGACAAATTCGGGTACTAACAACCGGGACGTGAAACCATTTCGGGACTTTATCGACAAGTTTGATCTTGTCGATAAGTACCGGAATGAGCACCCTCGGGAGGTAGTGTGGACTTGGACTAATAGTGGCGGCTCGGCTAGTTATCTAGACCGAGTCTTAGTCAGGAGAGTCGACGTAGGGCTCTTAGGTTGTCCAAGTTTCCATGAGATAGTTTATTCGGATCATAGGCTTGTCCGGGTCCGTGTAAACTTAGATAAGCCTAAGGTTAGGATGGCTGGCTACTGGAAATTAAACTCATCATTATTTGGTGAGCAAGATTTCCGGGACCAGCTTCTACTAATGATACAGAGGGAACTGACGGGAGCGGTTGTGGGAAATGCCTGGTGGGATAAATTAAAATCCAAAATTAGAACGTTTGCTGCTGAATATAGTCGTCGGCTCAATCTAGATAGATTAGCGGCGCAAACGGCTTTAGAGCAGAAAGTTGATCGGGCGGTCAAATCCCGTGTTAGTGGGGACGTAGCTTTAGCTAAGGCAGAGTTGGCCTCCTTGCTTATCAAGAAGGATCAAGCTCTGGTAGTTAGGGCTAGGTTAAAAAGAATGTCCTCTGAGGCGACGAATATGGCCGCTGAACTGCGTGCAGAGGAAGCTCGGAATGCATCTCGGCGACATATCGCAAGCGTCACATTGCCGGATAATCGGACCGTGACAACAAACGAGGGCATATGTGAGGCTTTTCGTGACTACTTTCAGGAGCTTTTCACCAGGGAGCCCGGTCTAAGTCCTGCTCAGTTCGACGCCTATTTAGCTGACTTTCCCTGCCTTAAGGCAGCTGAAGCAGCTAGGTGCGAGGGTCCAATTACAGAGTCGGAAGTCTGGGAAGCGTTGAAACAGGTTGGCCTGGACAAATCTCCGGGACTTGATGGTCTTCCGTACGAAGTGTACTTGAGGCAGTCGCCCGTTTTTGTTCCGCTGCTGGCACTGATTTTCGGCAACTGGATGAAGCAGGAGTCTATACCCCAACGCTTCACCAGGGGCGTGATCAAGTTGTTACGCAAGGATAAAAACGGTGGGGATGGGTTAGGTAACTTTCGCCCTTTAACTATGTTGAACACAGAGTTAAAGATTTTGGCTAAGATCTTGGCTAACCGTTTGCAGCTTGTCCTGTCTAGTCTGATTGGCTCGGAACAGACTTGTGCTGTGAAGGGCAGGACTATTCGGAACAACCTTCATATGGTGCGCCTGATCATCGAGCAAGTCGACAGTGAAGCCGCGCTGATCAATTTAGATCAGTCCAAGGCCTTCGATAGGGTTGACCATCGTTTTCTGGAGGCTGTTCTTTCGGCGGCCGGTTTCGGGCCGTACTTTCGCACCTGGATCCGACTTCTGTATGCGACTCCCGGTGCGCTGGTGGAGGTGAATGGGGTACGATCGGAGCCTTTCCTATTGTCAGGGTTGTCCGCTATCGCCTTTGCTTTACGTTCTTGCGTTGGAACATTTCCTTCGCAAGTTAAAGGCGAATCCGGTCCTACGTGGAATTGCCCTGCCCGGTGCTACCACATCGGCCACGTATTCTGCCTATGCTGACGACGTTTCGGCTCTTGTGTCGAGCAGAGCCGAGATTGACGAAGTCAGCAAAGAAATCAGTTGTTATGAGATGGTGACAGGGGCCAAGATCAACCGCGATAAGTCTGTTGGCTTGCGGTTGGGTGCATGGAAGGGAGTTTCTCTTCCCGGACCTTTCCGCTGGACGGATGGGCCGGTCAAGATTCTCGGCGTCTTGTTCGGTCCTGATCTCCAGTTGGAAATGAATTGGTCGGAGGTGCGAGGGAAGGCCGAGATCGCAATTAGTTTGTGGTCTCGGAGGAATCTTTCCTTAAAGGGGAGGGCGGAAGTTTGTGTTTCGCACATCTACCCGATTCTCCTTTACCGACTCTCTGTGCTTCCACTTCCGTGTGACACTTTACTGGCGTTAGTGAAGCTCTTGTTCTCCTTCTTGTGGGGAGGCAAGGCTGCCAGAGTCAGTCGGGAGATCTGTTGCCTTCATCCATCTGAAGGCGGTCTGGGCATGCCGAGCATTGAGATTCGTCAACATATGCTTCGCATTAGCTTTCTGGGCCGAATGTGTCGCGATTCGGATGAGTACGGCGCCTTCTGGTAGGAAGACGCCCGAAAGAACTTCCCATCCCTGAGAAGTGTGCATTCGTGCGAGGAGGAGGCCCGCCGTTTACCCCGAGGCGAATGCTCCTTCTATCGTGAATGTCGTATTGCTCTGAAGCGCCTCTTACGGGCGTCGGATGGCCTCTCCAACGTCCAGGCGTTGTCTCGTAGGGCATTATATCAAGTTTTAGTCAGGGGGGGCCGTGCATGATGATCTGATTGACGAGCTTGGTCTGACGAAGCAGAAGGCTCGCTCAATATGGCCTTGGGCGCCCGGGTTGAAATGCCTCAATAACGATGAGGCATCACTCACCTGGCTGGTGATTCATAGGGCCCTCTGGGTCGCCAAGAGACTCTGCTCAGCTGGCTTGGAGAATTCTCCAAACTGCCGACGTTGTAGTGGGGAGGTCGAGACCTTGGGTCACGCCTTCTTTCATTGCAGCCAGGTAGTGCCGTTGGTCAAGTTTGTTGAAGGCCTCATGGTCCGCATGCTGCAGGGAAAGTCATTTGTCCTTCAGTCCGTTTCCGTTTGTAGCAATGTAGCACCGCCGCTGATGAAGGCTGAACAGTATGTGTTCTACTACTTGCTAGGCGTTATGAGAGTCGTGATTTGGACGACACGTCAGAAGGGATTCTATGGAGGCGAAAAGTTCACCTCTTCCCAACTGATCTTGTACTTTAAGCATCAGCTTAAAGTCAAGATTAGGACGGAAAGGCGGCGGCTCACTTCATCAGAATTCAGCAAAAGGTGGGTGAATCTTGCGCGCTTGTGTCGTGTGAAAGGGGCTGACCTTGAGTGGCACATTGATGCCGGTTAGGCATCAGGATATTGCTCTTCCTGGGTTGAACGTGTCCAACCCATCCCGAAATTAGGCTAGCTTAGGTTTCCGTTTTTTTGATGCTTTAGTTTTCTTTTTTTTTTCAAGTTAACTTAGCTAGGGTATGTATGGTCATTGGCCCCTTTTATTTCTGTCCCTACTTTTAAGTTTTTTAATTCCCCATCCCCTCCCTCGTTAGGTGGTCAGTGATGTCAGTTCGCTGGTGGATGCGGGGCGCCTTTCGTTTCGCGTGAGTGGTTTCGTATTTGTTGTCGTGTCTGAATGAGTGCATGTCAGTGTGAGTACTTGGGATGAATGAATGTTTTATACTATTATAGTCCCGCATTGATTTCGGCCAGTGAAGTGATGTTTCTGCCACATTTAGTGATTGTGGGGGGTTTTATTACTAATCTTATTTTCTTTAGTTTCTTGTAAATAGCCTTTTGTATTCATATTGTAAATATTCTTTGTTGTTAATTTTTAGATTTGTTACCCCCCCACAGACAACGAATTGTAAATATGGGGACTAGTTAGTATTTTCATAGAGACAAAGCGGCATTATGGTGGTTGTAGTAAGAAAGGTACGTATGAATGTGTTGTTTTGGTGTCAGGAATTTTGTTTTGTACGATTGGGGTCAGTATTTGCGGCTAGCTAAGTTATAGTTAAGACAGAAGAAGACCGTCCTTTCCCCAATCCCCTTTTTCGGCCTTGTGCCACATTTCTGTAGTTAAACAGAATAAATATCGCTCTTTGCCATGGTACCTAGATTTATGAATTTAAGCTCAGTACTAGATTAGCAACAAGGTCCCATCAATTTACAGTTGAATTAAGTGCAATCATAAATTCTATGCTAACAGTTTCTTTTCTCACACTTCTCCCTTGTGGAATTCTCTTCCAGCTCCATGCTTTCCAGCCAACTTTGACCTTCATAAATTTAAATGCAGTATCAATCATTATCTACTGTCTTCCTGATTACACTTCTAGTGTTATCACTCCTTAATAATGTTTCTGTTTTCTAATTCTTTCACACCCAGTAACCCCTTGTGGTTTTACTGCATCAGTTAGACAGGGCTTCAATCAGTTGGATGTGATGCATGCTGTAGTATTAATAGAATACTGAATTTGTGTCACTATTTTAGTATTTTATATTAAATTCTGTTTTTATATGCAAAATATATGCACCAAAACACAAGTTTTAGTGGGATATATTTGTGTACAGTATATAAATTTCAACTTGATTTGGCTCTGTCAGGTCCTGATTCTTGTCAACAGCCTATGTGCCATTTTCCAGATTTTTTTATACTAACAATTTATTATTTTGAGTCATTCTGTGTCATATTCTTTGACTTATATTTGTTTTCTATAAAAGAGTTATTCAGGGTCAATTAACAAGGGTCTGACAGATTTATTTTCAAATTTGATAGACTTGTAGAGCTTCATGATAGAAATTGAATTGTAACTATTTTACATCTCTAGTTCAAAAGGATCCTGAGATATGACCCTTTGCAAAAAGGTGAATTTTAGAAAATAGTCACAATGTTTACATATCAATATCTCAGTTGTTTTTTCACATACAAAGCGAAATTATAAGATAACATAAAATAATAACAAAATATGCAACAAATGATGTTAATGACTAACAAATTTTTGTTGATATCAGACACTAAATACAATCAAATTTTCAGTTTTCTGTTATATATATTTAAAAAGTTAAGTTTTGATCTGAAAAAGTGATACATTGAAATGAATATTTAAAAAAAGATTCTTAACATTTACAAAGAGATTAACAAGCAAACTGATTGTCAAATAAAACTAACAGCATTATGTGATTTTTCTGAAAATACTTCAACATCAGCTGACGACCGGCCACAGCCTTCCAGTATTTTTTTTTTTTTTTTTTTTTTTGATACTGAAAATGAATTGCAACTTCATAATGAGTCACTGTCAAGAATTGGTGAATCACCAATCAAGTGTCAAATACTTAAACAAACCAGTTATGAGGTAAAGAAAGTAGGAAAAATTAAAGGAGCAATATAAAAGAAAATTAAACTGATTTCAACTAAAATTTCTCATCAAGATTCTGCCAGTATAGAAGAACACAAAAAGTCTGATGAAAGTGAAATTATTACACAATTAAAAGAAAAGTTTTCAGCCTGTGAAAAGAGGTCTAAAAAAGTACAAATTTTGACAATACTTCCAAAATGCTGGAGTATCCAAAGAATTTAAATGGAATTTGGAACCACAAAATACATGGCAATACAAGCCAAAATACTTGTAAATGAACAAGGAATATTATATCTACCAAATATACAGAAATGTAGATTCCCACAAGAGAAAATTGATGAAGTTGTTCTGTTTTATAAGAGTAAAGACGTCAGAAGAGTGATGCCTGGGAAAAATGACTATAAGACAGTCTTAAAGAATGGTAGAAGTGTTTACGAACAAAAGTTCTTCTACTTTGTAACCTGAAAGAAGGTCTAACAATTATTTAAATAAAAAAATCCAAACAGAATTAGTTTTTCAAAATTTGCTGAGCTCTGACCAAAAGAATTTATCCTAGCGGGTGATCCTGAAACACACTGTGTCTGTGTTTGTACAATACATTAAAATATGAATGATGATTGTAGGGGCTCATCTTGGTACATTGACTCAAGGTGAACAATATCATTTAACAGATTAACACCAATGCATAGCTGCAGATACATGCAATAAAGTAACCCCTAACTGCTACTTGGATGACTGCTCAACTTGTAGCAGTTTGATGGAGGATTTTATTTGATTCATAGAAGAAATTCTAAATAAAAATTTAATAGATGATTTTATCTACAAACAGTGGCTATCAACTAATAGAACAACAGTGAAAACTGTATCATAATCTACAGAAGAATTTATTGAAACTTTTTGCATAAGCCTTCATACCTTACAAAAGCATGTTTTCATTGCAAAAGAACAATGAAAAATTTATTATAAGAAATGTTCTTTGATGCATGGTGTAGTCATTTATTGCAGATCTTGCTGAGAATTATTCATTTATTTTGCAGGATGCTGCCCAAGGCTTCCAATGGAATAATTCTCAAGTCATATTTTACATTCAATTGTCAGTAATTGTAGATGTAAAAATACCATTTCTCACACATTCTTAGTTGATAAGTTGATAAATTCCTTTTCCTTTTAAATCAACATAATTATCTGAGTTTCTCAGGAATTTCATCTGCAGCCCATCTTTGTGCCAATTTAATTGCCAGAGTTTTCAGGAATCCTGTCTCCAGACAGCCATTTATAATTGGCAAACATAAAATTTTGTCAATGATTTTAGATAATCATAAAAGTAGTGACCTTTAAAGAAACTGACCTTCAATCAATCTTTTGAGTGATCTACTTTTCTGAAAAACAAGTGAATGGATTGGGGAGTGGGTTCACAACCAGTGCCCATATAAGTAGAGAGAGGCAGGAAGTCAGAGTGAGTAAGTGACCAGTATTAAAGAAGGGACCAGTGAGCATCACATTAATTCATGACACTTTTTAAAATTATTTTCATTATATCACTTTTTCATTATATCACTTTTTCATATAAACATCTATTTGTTTTATAATAAACATGTAAACAAAACCAAAAATAAGTTTGTTTATTTTCCATCAAATTGGACAACATTTAAACACAAATAACCCAAATTCTGCTTATTTTATAATCATAGTTTTATGTGAATATTAATCAGCATTCAAAGAGCTTTCTAAAGATATACAACTTGATCATATTTGGAGATATGAAAATGTTATCTTATTGTGGTAAGTACCAAAATCCACTATTTTGAATTTGGCACAACTCAGTAAAACCCTTGTAACTCAGGTGACAGTCAAAAGTCCACCACAAAATTTTGTAGATATCTTGCGATGCAGCAGACAAATTTGTTGTCAAAATTAAAAAAAGATAAAGAGACATTTTTGATAAAATTAAAGGACAAATGTTAAGGTCAGAGTCAAATTATCTTATTATATTTATTAAAAGATAAATAGATAACCTTTTAGATATATTCAAGTGCTTTAAAATGGCATATAATTTAGCTTTGTAGATGAAAAAACAACTGAAATATTGATATTTAAACTTTGTGACTATTTTCTAAAATTCACCTTATTGGCAAGGGTCAAAGGGTCTTTGCCCTACAGATTTGAAATAGTTACGATTCAGTTTCTATCATGAAGATACCAATTTTTTTAAAAATCTGTCAGTGACGCTCAAACCCTTGTTGATTTTGATGATCAGTGACTTTTTGTAGAAAACAAATGTATGTCAAAGAATTTTGTCAGAATCATTATATCTACTGATTGGAAATTCCTGATATATACAGGTTTTAAAGACTTTATAAAATAGGTACTTACAATCTTCTCATGTCTATTCCACATCTCATCAAATCTTCTTATGGATATCTGTTCATGCTGCAATACAAAAAGTATTATTTATTGTTTTGGTTTCCAGAGAAAATTTATTAACATTTCATTGTAATCAGATTGAAAAATGTTTCTTCATTGACTCATGTCAATCAAAAATATATGTAAGATTTTTTTAACCAGTTTTGCCCCAAATAAGGCAGTAAAGCCACTAAGAAACAAGGGGTTACTGGGCATGGAAGAATTAGGAACAGAAACATTAATAATGAATGTTTCCTCTATATGCCATGCCTATTTAGGATGTAGCTGATTATGGCTTTCCACAATTTCCTGTCCTTTGTACCTCGTAATAAATTTTGTCTAAGATTTATTACTGATACAGTAATTGTAACACCAGGCCAAAAAATAGTGGGGAAACTGGTCAAGGTTGGTCATCACTAGCTTTCTTATACCTAGCTAATCAGATTCACGACCAATTCATTGGTTACAAGATAGGATTTACCATAAGAATTTATCCGTCAACATACACCAAAATACCTCACACACACTAGGCACCTACTAGGAAAAAACACCACATGAGTTAAAAATCCCAATATGTACATTTGTGTATAATATATATATACATATATATATATGTGTGTGTGTGTGTGTGTGTGTGTGTAAAATTTTATAAATGAAATGATGTGGAGAATGATGACCCCGAAAAAGATGGAATGATGTTAGTAGGACCCATCCACACCGCAAAAATAAGTGACCGCTGTATTCTGTCTACCAACAAAATCAAGAGGTTCTCTCACTAAGGGAGAGGGAAAGCATAAACAAATATGGGCATTAGAAAATCCAAAAACTGGCCCAGTCAAGATGAAAAGGGTGGGGCTAATGCAAACTGGAGCAGTTGGAAACCTTGACATGAATTTTAACAAAAGCAGAGGCCGGTGACAACATTTACTCATACTCATATTAACTAGGTACACTTGGAACAGTCTATCTTAACCAGTGAAGGGCTCATCAGGAAACCGCCACACTATGAATTAGAAGGAATTAAAAAAGAAAATCCAGCCAGCCTCAGACTCGCTACAGTTACCCACCTTTTGTTGAAGTCTGTCGATACCAACCGCTTTCTATCAGTTGTAATCTTCATCTTGAGCTGATACTGAAAGAATCTGGTCAAGTCCTGATGAGAATAGCGATCACATCGCAAGATTAACTTCATTGGCATCGTCCAAATAACTATTCAAGCTGTGGCCAGCAGCATCAGAAACACCATCTGTTTCACTCCAGAATACGGGGGCGACACACTGTCACACGCATATACGCGATCAATGAGCATAAGCTTTTTGAAAGAGATACGAGCTGTCAACTCGCCGGCATAGTCCCAAAGTGGGCGCACCTGAGGACAGTGGTAGAAGGCGTGCAAAGCCATTTCCTTTAAGCCAAGGTCACATCGTTGTGTCTGGCAAGCCCCATTTGAACGCTACATCATTGAGAGCCGTTTCCGAACCAATCGCCAGATAAGCAAAAACTGCTGAGATAATCTGCCACTGGTGCCCAAGAGCAGAAAGAGTGCAACTTTGTCGCCGGCAACTCAAACCAGCTGCAAAACTTATCCTTCACGATCCCCCCTCTACTAATCTCCGATACAAGACTCGCGTAGGCCGAGAAAGGTCATTGAACTGAGGAATGACCCTCAAAACCAATCTACACTCGAGGAGGAAATCCGACTGATCCCGGGGCCTGCGATTGCACTCAGCCCCCGAAACTAGTAAGACAAAGGAAATGATGCCTTCACACTCCCCATTAATATCGAATCCTCTGTCAACGCGTTGCGTAGGACAGCCAACCTCGAGGCGTGTTGGTGACTCGTCAAGTGTGGATTTCCCAGATCCACCTCCACCATAACACGGACGTTGGGCACAGACATTTCTGTCGACGTGATGCTTGCGGACACCCCAGAAGAGGACAGAGAGCAAGCGCTCGATCATTCCTTACAGAGAGAAAGTACAGCCAACCGGTAAAGGATAAGAGGAAAAAAGTAAGTGGCACACGCTTCAACCCTCCCCTTCAAAGACAACCGCCTTTGGCGTCAAATCTCGACCGATACGCCGACTTTTGCCTGTACTTCAGACCAATTTTTCTCCAGCTGAAGTCTGGGTTCGAGCCACACTCTGAGAATGCAGACGGACCAGTCCGTCGAACAAAAGGGTCCTAGAGGATCGAAGCCCTTTCAGGCACCTAACATCAAGCCGGAAGACTTGTTGCGGTTAATCTTGGCACTCGTAACTTTTTCATACCGTTCAAGCACCTTCAGCACCACCTCAATGTCGCTGCGAGATGACACGAAAGTGGACACATCGGCGTATGCAGAACCTCTGGCTCGAGCCCTACCAGGGACAGCGATTCCAGTTAGGGCCAGACTTCATGCCCTGTCCCTCAGCCAGAGAGGGAGCGGCTCCAGCACCAAAGCGCAAAGTAGGAGCGACGGTGGGTAACCTTGACGAACCAACCGAGACAGCGCAAAAGCACCCGACCGCTTTCAGTTCACCTGCACAAGAGCATTGGAGGAGCAATACAGGAGTCTAATCCATCGGCAGAAGTGGGGTTCAAATCCGGCGGCCTGCAGGACAGCAGCCAAGTACCGATGGTAGACCCTATCAAATGCCTTGGACTGATCTAAATTGATCTGCGCGGCTTGTTCGTCGTCTTTTACACCCTCTAGGATCGTGCAGATCAGATGCAGGTTGCTCTGAATTGTTCCGCCTTTTCCAGAACTTACCTTTTCGCCTTTTCCTAAAAATAACTCAGAATCATGTGAGAATGGTCCGTGTCCTATAAAGAAATAAATAATTAAAAAGACTGTTAATTATCTATTTACACTTGTCATTGAAAAGTGAGTTGAAATTAAAGATAGATCTTTCTGAACAATAGATGAAACGTCTGGAGAATTTATGGAATGAACTGCAAATGTTCAATTCAGATTATTTATAGGAAAATAAGGGTTTTGATGAGTAACTTAGCTTAACACAAGATCAGCACTTTAAATCTTTCTGTGTGGATCTTACTAAGTGCAATAGTGACAATGATAAAAAATTACCTTGTACTAAGTGCACTCATTTAGTATACGAATTATAGAGGGACTAAATGTAACCCTCCATCTTACCAACATAAAATGAAAACATTATTCGTTCGAATATTTTTAATACACAGAAATATAGAAAATTAATTATAACTTTTGTTAATATCACCACATTTGCACGAAACAAAATATATTGTGATCCCTAAAGTGGGTGAACATTCGGTAATGATAAAAGTCTTTTTACGGTAGACCAAACTATACTATAGCTATAGTTTCTTTCAAAACTATAGCTATAATATAGCTTCTTCTGTGAACGTTCTACACAAAGACTTTAATTCAACTAAAGCCTATTTTAAATACTTTTTTTACTTTTCTTAATTCATGTACATATTTTTTGTAAAGACAACTGATTTATTTAACAGGCATAACTATGCTAATTTATTATTATTTTAATATTGTTTGAAATTCAGACATCTGGAATTTTAATATAAAAAAAAACTTGGACGACCTAATTTTCTTTACTAATACCATTACAATTAAAAGTCAAATTACACAAAAATATGAATTATATTGTCATAACATGATAGGCAGTGAAAAACCAAGAGAAATAACCCATTCGAACTAAACATCCTCTTGTAAAAGGAGATAAATAAAGGAAGGTCGAGGCTGGCGATATTGCTTAATCATCTGCCTGCCTCTTGTTATCCCATTCGCTCCCACAAATATGAAATAACTAAGAAAGCATGACATGGTGTCAGATTTGGGATGAGTTAAATTGATTGAACGGGGCCGCTATAGAATCGGTGAATGGTAATTGAAGTAAACAAAAACCGTGAGTAAATAAACTTTACCTTAAGTTATAATCGTCCATTGTGTATATCGGATCCCTGCACGGCGTTCCATATACTTCCACATACAAGCCCAGGAGACGTTCACAAAAGATTCAAACTATTTAAACAAAAGTGTGATCTTCGAGGACCCATTATGCAATACAGAGGAGGTGGGGAAGGTTAGACTTATGCTTCTTTGGATTGACGACAAGGGGCTGGAAATTTATAATACAGCCACCTTTGACAACACCAAGGATAGACTAAGGATCGACCCCGTCTTCAGAAAGCTGGAGGCCTACTGCAAACTCCAAAGTAACCAGATTCTCATCAGATACGGCCTAAGAGTCCTCAAACAAGGAAAAATGACCGTAGAAGAATTTGTCACAAAGGCAAAACAACTGGTCGAGGAAGCTGGGTACCCAGAACAGATGAAGGAGGAAATGATGAGAGATACACTGGTGTTTGGCATAGAGTTTGACCAGGTCCACAGAGACGCAATTAAGATAGGCGATACCCTCACCTACAAACAAATATACAACCTGGCAAAAATAGATGAGAGCACCAGAACACAGATGGAGGTTCTGTCCGTAAACCCCAGGGATGAAACCATCATAAACGAAGTCAAACGCAGACCCAGGCAAATAGCAACCACCAGAACCCCAAAGCGCAACCATAACCCAGACAAGAACAACAGAAGTAGCAAACAGCCAAATCTCTCTGAAACAAAAGGAAAGGAATGCTATGGATGCAAACGCAACCACCAATTCAGAAATCAATGCCCTGCTAGATCAGCATAGTGCAGGCACTGCGCAAAAGTGGGAAACTACATGCGAGTATGCATTAAAAAACAAACAGCAACAACTTCATGAAGTCTGGGGGCAGGAAGAATACCAGATATAAGAGCATTTCTCAGAGGAAGATGACCCAGAACAAGCATCAAGCAACAACGGGACAATACGGTCAAGAAGCAAGAGCATATATTCAGTCTCTAGATATGCAGACAAAATATTTGCGAACACCACAATAAACGGGTGCCAGAAAATAAAAATCAAAGTGGACACAGGGGCAGACACATGCATCCTAACAGAAAATCAAATGCAGCTGCTACCCTTCAAACCAAAGATAAAAAAGACCAACACAATGCTGAAAGGTTATGGGGCATCAGGAGTCAGAGAAATATCAATGCTCTGTGATGCACTTTTTTACAGATTTTGTCGATCACAGTGCTGTTACGTATAAAATTTATTGGAATCTTGAACCAATGGAATTAAATCACAAATAAGATATTATTAAATTGAAGTAGGACACTAAATATTTATCAAAACTGGCTACACAACAATCAAACAAACTGAATCAAAATACAGTGGTACCTCGGTTCACGAATTTCATTCATTCTTGGAGGCCATTCGTGGCCAGAAATATTCGTAAACCAAAACTATTTTCCACACGTGGGAATCAATGTAAAATGGAATAATCTGTTCCTGGATCCCAGATGATTACTTATTGAAACATTTACAGCGATACTTTGTGCACAAGTTCATACACAAAACCAATGAAAATATAGACGAAAACGAATTTATTTTTACCATACGTGTACGGAGGAGATTTGATCGCATAAGTGGAGGGCCGTAAGGATGGGGAAGGAGGAGATGTTATTGTTTGGAAGGAGAATTCCTTTCCATAAAAATGTCGTTCTTGGGGTTAATTCTCTTCCGTCACCCGCACACCCCCACCCCACACATACATATGAATAAAGACAAAAGAAAAGCTTTTTCAACTTATGACAGACTTTATCAAGGCAAATGTAAGGATTTTATTTTGCAACAAGAATTTATCTCTATGCATTAGTCATGCATAGAGATAAATTCAACCACAACTTTGATCCAAAGAATGCCACACTTATTGAAAGAGAAAGTAACTTACTTCGAAGGAAAATTCTTGAGAGTGCCGCTTTCGAATCTTATCAAAATATAAATCTGCAACCTGAATTTTTTCAAATATTTCCATTCATGACTATAAAAATGTTCAAAAATTAAAAGATAATTAAATTCATAACCTCATGTTATTTAATATAATACATAAATTAATCTCAAGCTAAAATAATGTAAATATTAATTAAAATTCAACATCAATATCATTTACTCACTTTCGTTTATTAGACAATAAATTATGGCACTTAGCATCGTCCATAATTTAACTAGACTGTTCAGTGAATCTGATGAATATTTATGAGGGTCTCTTAAATTTAAAAATTTTGAAAGAATGAAATATTCTGACTTTTGTTTATAAATTCTTGTTGCAAAATAAAATCCTTACATCGTGAACCGATTTGTTCGTGATGAGAGGCGTTTGTGACCCGCAGTTTCACTGTATATATTACCTGTTAATTTTACTTACCAAGATCATGGCAAAGGCCCGCAACCTCTGTACATTTGATCCAGCCTTCTTTTACCGCTTCATCATAACTGAATGGTTTTAACAACTGACGAGCCATTTTCCCCGCTATGTAGGAAACGCTGGTTATCAGAATAAAAGAAATCAGATAAGACGAGTTTTTTTTTTTTTTTGGACTCCAAAATTCGCTTGAGGATGAGGGGGCCCCACTGCGTTGAGAGGTTCGGGTAGTAAGCACTGTCCCTGTTGATTATTACAGTTGATCACTGACAATATAACTTAAGTAGAAAAACGTAAAAATTACAAAATAAAAAAAAAACGCTGCTGTAACTCGCAGCTTTTGTAGCTCCAGCCTCATTGGGGGTTCCTGCGCAGTATGCACCACACCGGCCATGAAGAAACACTATTATAATATTATTAATTATTGACAAGTGCGTGTACAGACAGTAGCTAATGACAGAAAGACTGTTTCTTTCTGTCATTAACTACTGTCTGTACAGTGTACACGCTTCAATCAATCAGTCAGTTAAGGGGTATAAATCTAACATAATTTTATTCATCTTTTTCTTAAATGTACACCCGTAGTTTTGTCGGAGATGATTTTAATACATTTTTGAAATCATAAAAAATTATTTTAAAATATCGCGCGTATCACAGTTTGTAATAAGCTTTCTAATTTATGATCTGTAAAAATAGATCTTTTTAATGAGCAAAAAAACCGAGAGACAACTGTTCTAATTTATTTATGAAATATTTATCAATATTATTATTTTTTATTTAGAAATGAAAAAAATTCTCGTAAAAATTTATTTTTCAACCTAAAAGAATTTTGACTTCAGGCAAAAAAGTCCTTAATATATATTATTGATAAAATCCATTAAAAGCTGTTTTCATAAAATAATGCCTTAGTTTTCTTGCATTTTTATATTTTAAATTCAGAGCTAAAATTGGAGTTCACGCGTATCAAATTTTTACACGAAATTTATGATTTATATTCCTCAAAGTCCTCTTTATTTAATAAAAAAATAAAATTAGAGACAAGTATTCTAGTTTTAAAGTTTTCATAAACTTAAGTAAGGTGGTTATTAAACGTAAAAAAAAATAGTTTTACTGTGACTTTCTAAAAGACAAACATTTCTACAATAAATTCAGTCAATTCGGAATAAATTCTGAAAGTTCCACTTAAATTGCGACAATTATTTGATTTTTACAAGAATTTCCAAATTAATGTGTTTTTTAAGTGAAAAAAAGCTATTGCAAAATATTAGGTGATCTCAGACCTAACAAAAAAGAGATTTTTCAGCCACAAATTAAAACGTGCTAAAAAGGAAAAAAAAAATTAAAAAAATAATTAAAAAATACTTTGGTCTCTACTCTTATTAATAACATAAAGTTTTTCCTGATAAAACGTTGTTTTTATTAAGTTTGGGGCCTTTTTCATCAGGGTGTGCCATTTTTTTAGCGAAAAAATGGACATAAAGGACATGAGTATGTAAAGAGCGATTCTCAAGAGCAAGGAATCCTAAGAATTGTTTGCATTTTTATGTTAGTTTTTTCATTTATTTTTCATTTTCTTTAATTTTAAAAAATGTTTTAAAATTTTATCAGTGGGGTCGGTTATTAAGTTTTTAAGTGAAGAGTATATTTACTAAGCGAAAATTAAAAGCTTAATACAAATAATGCTACAAAAACTTTTTACCATAATTATCGATGGAGACGTGAAAATAACAAGACCAGGAGGACAAGAAATGTTTGTCTAGAAAATTTTATAAGTAAGTGATTTTTGTTTCAGAACAGATTAATTTAACTTTAAATTTACTAATTTTACGAAAGTAACGTTTCAGAAATGTATATTTTATTTTAGCAGGATTTTCAAAACCGATAAATAAGCTTTAGTTTATATTTCTCTAAAAAACCTTAGGTATTCCGAATTTTTTGGAGGTACTTTTATTCTTCATTGTTAAAAATGAAAAAGAAATGTTCTTAACAAATATTGTTTACCATTAAATCCTTAAAAATTAAATTTTAAAAAATTATTAAACTGCGAAGTAAGGTTTTTGTCAAATTATTTTCCCAAACAAATCAGCTCATTCAAATTTGATCTGTTGGTTGGAGAAATTGAAGGAAACGTAGAATTTGTAAATCCCGACAAAAATCTTAGCGATAACTTCAACGATACCAAATACTGTGAATATTTCAACATGCTTCAGTGTGTTGCCAAAAATTCTAGTAAATAAAAATTCTCTTACCCAATGCAGTGTTCGAACCTGGTGTGGTTGGCACTGGGATAGACAAAATATACAAATCCCAATTGCTTGATGTTTCTCAAACGCTGGAATTCGGGTGTGTCGATTATTTTCACGCAAGTGGGAGAGATTTTAATGTACCCATGAATAACATCCATCACAAATTTTATGCCATCCTGCAGAATATTAAAAATAAAAAAAAATAAAAACAAGATTTTCTAATTTCTATATTAACAATATTTATTTATCAAAATATTCCTAAATAAAAAAAAAGGTAAACCTTTAACATCGTTTATAAAATAAAATGGATCCAACTGCTTGATATTTTAAACACTGAATTAAAAATGCTGAAAAATATTATATTAAGAAAGAACAGAAAAGAAATCTTACCATTTTCCTTCAATGATTTTTCAAAATAACAGGATACTTCAAAATAACTCAAAGGCAGATCGGAAAATGATATATATATAGCCTGCAATTGTCATATAAGTGAGCTAAAATGAAAGAAATTTGGTTTCCAGGAAAATTAAAATAAACTGCGTAAATCTTTTAAATATCGTTCACAAAAGGCTGTAAATAAATTTAACTGCAATATGTGAATCATGATTTCTAACACCCACGAGCGACAAACGAAAAGATCGTTAGATACATTCGAGAAAACATGATCATGCACAATGAATGTCTACAACTTAAATAAAAACAAAGTTTTTGCTTAATATTAATAATAATATCACCTAACCGCTACAAATTGATACAGAATTTTTAAAGATTTAAGACAAAAAGTTTATTATAATTGTAACAGAATGTTGTAATTATTGGCCCTGTTTAAACGTAAAGTAAAAGATTTAAAAAAAAAGCAATGCTACACTGTCATATAGTGTCACATAAGAGCAATTACTTTTTTTTAACATCTCGAAAGCCTTTGATAGGGCCTGGTATTCAGGTCTTCTCCACAAGCTGAAAAGTCACGGTATATCAGTCACATTTTTGAACTGATCAAGTCGTTCTTATCAAATAGTGAATTGAAAGTTATCCCGATGGGCCACTCATCTACATCCTTTCGTACTAACGCGGGTGTCCCCCCAGGGCTCCATCCTTGGTCCTGCTCAGTTTTAATCTTCATTAACGATGTAGAGGTGCTGCTCTCGATAAAATTTAATTTCGGCATTTTCATCATCGTATGCTATTTTTGTCTGTGTGTGACGGGTACACACCTGGCCCAGGGTCGAATCCTTTGGTTACGGCGCCAACTGTGACGTCGCTCCTCCTGGTCGCTCCTCCTGGTTCCAAGCGTGCCGCTCCAACCTCTTGGTTAGATGATCACCAGCCTCGCCTTTCCCAACCCGCTTCCAATACCTGGTTGCTAAAGCAACTGTACTGATCTCCGGTCTGTCTACCCACGCTGTGTTTAGATCTTAGACAGACGGGACCAGCAGGGATTGGGCCGTATGCAAGTTGAGTCCGACGGGGGTGGCAAAACACAAGTAAAAGAAAAAAAAAAAACTCACGAGACAAAAAATTACTGATAAAAAAAGGGTGACAACCTTTTATATCTAATGTCCGTTACATAAAGAAAAATTGTTCTCATTCCCGACCCGCTCTGTGGACTATGGCACCAAGCTTCTATCATACAACTTAACGATTTCGAATTGTCTACTCTCTAGAATTGTGTATGTCGGAGTGTGGTTTAGTTCGACACTGGGGCTAATTTCTATCAATCATTCGCAGTTGATTCTTCTCTTCGACTTGAGTTGTATTTCTTCACTTCGATCTGGTTGGGTCGAATTCTGTTCTCGGCTGGGCTTGATTTTACCTTCTTCTTCTTCCGTCCAGTAACTCTTTGGCCTTGTGTTCGACTTGGCTGCAACTTCTCCGCGGCTTTCGAGTAATCTTCTTCTTCGTCGACTTAGATAGAACTTCTCTTGTCTTTGACTTGGGCCGGAAGGATTTCTTGTTTTCGACTTGGGCTGGAAGGATTTCTTGTTTTCGACTTGGGCTGAAAGGATTTCTTGTTTTCGACTTGGGCTGGAAGGATTTCTTGTTTTCGACTTGGGCTGGAAGGATTTCTTGCCGCAACCCAGCCGCAACCCTCCGTCGTCCGAGGTGATCTCTTCTCGCTGCCGTCCGGGGCTGAACTCATTTTTTGTCGATTGGGGTCCTGCTTTTATTGACGCCGCAGCAAACCGGGGTGGGTCTGTCGGCGTCAGGGCTCTCTCGATAATCCCAAAAGTCGCATTAGTTCTGATTTCCCATTATCGCTATTATTTTCACCCCTACTTCCTCACAGTGCCTCTGGGGGGAAGACGCATACCCATCTCTCCCGGTCTCTCGTATGTCAGGTGACCGTTTTCGACCAATGGTTCTTGATCGAGCATTCTCCCTCCTCTTTCCGCATATCACGTGACCGCTTTCGGCTAATGAGACTGTGGTGGGACGCCTCCCGTCTCCAATCGGGCGTGGCTTACATCGTTCTTGTTCTAAAAAAAACAAAATCTAATTTGGCCTTTTTCACACGTACGAAAAATGATAATCTTGGCTTTTTCTCACCTGGGTTCTGTCAAAACAGCCTGCCGCTAATTAGATGTGACTTCAGGAAAGAATATTGGCGCTATCTGTGAGCCGAGACAATCGTTTTCTTTCCTTCTTTGTTTTTGGTCAGACCTGATAGTCAAAAATCTTAATTATCTGAATTGAAAATGTCTCCACTTCATCATCGTGGGGTTCCAATTTTTATCAGGTCAGAATCTGTATACAGTTCCACCGGTCACCACCTCAACACAAAAAACACCTTTCCTCCGATTAAAATTTCGTTTTCATTGTTCAAAAAAATCTTTATTGTTTCAGCCAACCTTAACAAAACTTCCATCCTACGCGGACACGGAATTAGTTCAAGTGCTTGACCTGATAATTTTGACACTTGTTAGGTGCTGGTCGCATGTGTGTGTTTTCGCTTATGACCGGGTTTTTTTTTATCTATTCCTCTCTCTCTTTCTTTTTATTATTTTTTTTTTTCTTCTTCTCTTTGGATCGCCTAAATACAGTTAGAGAATTATTCTCAAAACTCAATTATTCTTCGTTTCTAAATAACTAACAACTGGTTAATAAACCGAATAAAAATTAAATCATATTTCTATGAATATCTCTTTTTAGTCTTTCTAAAAATGCAGGGTACCACATGTGTGTGAGTTTACGTCTCAGTGCCTGTTAGCTTTCTTCTTTAAATATTTAAAAAAATATTTTTTACACTTTCACTTTAACTTGGATACCTCCACTAATTTGCTGAAAAAGAGCATACCATGATGAAAAAAGGCCACAAACTTGATCAAAACAAAGCTTTATGGTCAAAATCTCTATATTATTAAAAGGAAAGACGAAAGTATTTTTTTTATTTTATTAAATTATGTAATCCTTTGTAGCACATTCGAAATTTTGGTTAAAAATCTTTCTTTTCTTGTGTCAGCGGAAGACCAAACTTACTAAACTTGGGCCCGTCGATAGCTGTGCTATCACGAAGTCACAAGTCATCGTGCCCGAAGTATTAAGTGTGCTGGCCTTGTTCAAATTGTTGATCACGCTAGATAACACGCTCTTTCCCAGAAACTGTAACTAAGCTCTGCTCAGCATAGTTACAGGTGGGCTCTGTAGGTGTTGAATAAACACAAATGAGCCTAGTAGACGTTGTATCCTTGAATACGAGTGGCCAGCTATACTCTGAATCGTAAAATAAAAATGCAATAACACATTATCTAATTAGAAAAGCTTTTATAAATAACATATATTATGGAAACTAATAAGAAAAACAATTTTTCGATGAATAATGAATTTTTACAATTTTCATATTTTTAAAAATTTTAATTAGAATAATTTAAGTTAATTAGTTAAATTTTAAACTTTTTAAAATTCTGTATTAATTTCACCCTTTTAGATTAGATTAATATTATTATTATTATTATTATTATTATTAAGTAAAAAGTTTATTTTTTAATCAGAAATGGAAAAGCTTAGTATAAATCATCTAAAACCAATGTATTAAAAGCATTTTGAATTCTTTTTCTATGTGTACAAACGTGCCAATTTGGTGCCCGGAAAAGTCGATAACGGAAAATTCGGTAATTTTGATAATGTAGAAAAATTCGATAACTATGAAATAAAAGTCGATTGAATGTTATTTTTTACGGATAAAATCCCTTTAACATCAATCTGTCAACACATGAACAAATTAAATAAACAGCTACCGTCGTTTTAAAAATGCATTTCTGCGATATTTTAAACAAGGTATCTTCACTACTTCGCTAAAAAAAGAGCATACCTTGATGAAAAAATTGCCTTAAACTTGATAAACAATTTTTATCGTCTAAATGTCTATGTTGTTATTAAGAGGAAAGACCAATGTATTTTCTGATTATTTTTTTACATTTTTAATGCTTCCTAGCACGTCCAAAATTTTAGTTAAAAATCTTTTTGTTTTTTTTTATTTTTTTGAGTCATTGAAAAATTGGCATAAAATCGATCATGTCAGCCATTTTTGACAACTTTGTAAACAAAAGTGAAATTCTCCGTTTAAAACCTTATAAAATTCAATTATACGTTTTTTCACAAGATATTTCAGGAAAATTAGAAAATTTGAAGTTTGCTTACTGTAATTGGAAACAAACATTACTTAATTTTTTAGTAGAAAAAAATTAGATGAAAATAAGAGAAGTATGTCTAAACGTGTTGATTGGTTTTGGAGGTGTGAATTGATGTTTATGTCATTGTATCGACAATTAACGTCAGGGCAATTTATCGGACAGCATTTTAAGCGGACCAGCTTATTTAACTATAAAGTCATTTTTAAAAATTAAATACCTTCAAAAGTCTATTTTATTGATTTTTTTAGGTACTTTCTTTAAGGAAGATATGCCCAAAGGCTGCACTGCTTCCGACACTAGAATTGAATCTAAAAAAGAAAATAATTAATAATTGCAGTATGAATTTCACTAAAAAACAATAAATTAATTATATTTAAAAAATGAAATTAAAATATTTAATGAAATAGGATGTAAAAAAGAAAATTAAAATTTTGAAAATGCGACGATGATGGTCAACCAGAGAATTTGATACATGTTAGGCAAAAGGAAAGCAAATCAACTTCTTAAGATCTTTCTCTTAAAACACGTGACCTATTATTTCTGAACCGTGCATCCATAGTTTGGGAGAAAACTTTTCTTTTAACACTTTTTGCATATTAAAAAATATTTTTCAAATATTATCGTCTCGCAGATTGTCATAAGCTTTCAAATTTATGATATGCAAAAATAGATCTTTTTAATAAAAGCATTTCCAAAGACACAGATTCAAACTTAATTTTAAAATATTTAACAACTTTATCACATTTTGTATTTAAAATTAAAAAAGAAAACAATTCATGTAAAAATTAATTTTTCATCAGAAAAATATTTTGGGCTTCAGACAATAGTGTCCTTAATATATATTATTCATAAAAGCCATTAAAAGTTGTTTTTTTTTTTTAATTAAATAATGTCTTCGTTTTATTGGGTTCTGTATTTTACAATTCAGACTTGAATTTTGGGTAAAACCGGGTTTAAACTTACAAAAAAAAAATCGAGATTGATATTCTTCAAAGTCTTTTGCTTTTAAATATAATCACAAAATGACACAAATCGAATTTTCGTGTTTTCATAAAATTAATGTATGTGTGGAGGGGATAACAAATGTAAAAATATATTTTTATCATGACTTTGGAAAAATTAAACATTTCTAAAATAATTTCATTCATTTGTGAATACGTTTTGAAAGTTTCACTAAAATGCGACAATTATTTGAATTTTGCAAGAATTTCCAAGTTAATGTGTGTGTGTGTGTTTTTTTTTTTCAACAGAAAAAAGAGGCTAAAAAACTAATGGTAAATATTAAGTGACTTCTGGTTAAGATCTTTAACCACAATTTGAAACCTAGAAAGCATTCAAAATCTTTTTTAAATAATTAAAAATACTTTCAGGTCTTTCCTCTTAATAACAACATAAGCATTTTGACGATAAACCTTTGTTTTTATTAAGTTTGGGGTGTTTTTTTTTATCATGCTATGCTGTTTTTTCGGTGAATTATTGATGATACCTATTTTAAACTTAAAGTAAATAATATTATTAATCACATTAATTATACTTTAAATCAGTTAATATTCCTCAAATAAACTTTCAGGAAAGTATAATTTTATTTTTTGAAATTTTTTTATTAAAGAAAATTTCATTGCAATAAAAACGCGCTAAAATGGCCTCTAAAATCAATTTTTAGCAAAATTTAAGCGCAGAACTAAACTGGTGTAGAGATCTTATCAATTTACAGTTGAGCTGGCTAGATGTAGCCGTAAATTCTATAATAACAGTCTCTTCTCTCGCACTTCTCACTTGTGGAACTCCCTTCTGGCTCCTTACTTTTCAGACAACTTTAATCTGCAAAAATTTAAATTCAATGTCAATCGCTATCTACTGTCCACCTGAGTACTCACTTTTCTTTCTGCTCGTCAATAATGTTTCTGTTCCTAATTCTTCTACACCCTGTGGTGTAACCCTTTGTGTTTTAGTGGCATTACTGCCTTGTTTGGGGTGATTCCGATTAAAAAAAAATCCAGTCAATTTAAATTAGTTTTTAAATACAGCCAAGTATTTTGCTTATTGGAATTATTACATTTAATCTATTAACTTGAAAAACTAAAATAAAAAACTCAAGATTTTTCAATTTTTAAAATTCTTTTTAAACCTTAGGTATCGCGAATTAGTGACGGTACCTACATTAATTCAACAAAACTAATCATTTTAATTTTTAAAAATGTTAGAAAATAATCTTCGTAATCCAGTTTTAGGAATGTTGACTTTAGATTTACTTTACGAAAGTCAACTTTAAATTTATTATAGTCATCACTTATTGTCTGATAATGTCGTCTACGTTCGTCCATAATTTCAAAATGGGTACGATTATATTTCTTTCAAAAATGTTGGTGTTTGAAGACAGGTATTAAGCTTTTCAATTTTTGATTACTAAATGTAATTTTCACTTAATAACAATATAACCTTACACGATCAAAGTGATGAAGAAATTTAAAAGATTTGAAACTTTATAAAATTATTCTAATTAAAATTTTAAAAAATGATAATTCTTGTAAAAAAATCGAAATATTTTTTTCTTTCGACAATAGTGTCCTTAATATATCCTATTTGTTAAAAGTAATTAAAAGCTTTCCTAGTTAAGTAATGCTTTAGCATCCCACTACCACTTTTTTTATCAATCTCAATTTTTTGTGCAAATCTGTGCAAAAAGCGGATCACAGAACTTATTCAGCTTCATACATATTTTAAGAAAATTTTAACTTCTGATTGGTCACTTAATATCTAAATCATGTTCTCAACTACGTCCGAATAACATCGACCTAGTACTTGACCTGACAAAAAAATAATTCCGCCCCAAATCTGTCAATGCCTTTCGAGCCCGTCACGTGATTACGTTGATTATAAATACCAGACACAAGTTCGTTCTCTCTCTCTCTCTCTCTTTTCTTTTCATTCGCTTACGAAAAATGTAGCTGTAAAGAAATCGTGTCTCGACCCCTTGCGCACGTACGCTATAAAAAACATATTCACACACGCACGCATACATGTAGATACGAAACTTTTCGAATTACATTACAAATATAACGAAACTTAATTACATAACATTACAAATCATGGAAGCTTAATTACAAACATTACCGAACATTCACTCCTTCAACTTTATTAAAGCTAAAAGTTTACTCAACATATTCTCAGGTTTACAGAATTCTTTCAACTCTCTCACAGTGAACATTTTGAGCGGCAAGTTCATTCAACGTTTGATGAACTCAGATAGAAAATGTATTCCATTAGTACAAACTTTAAATCCAATCAAAGCGAAGTAACCCCCTATGCATGTACATCATTATACAAATATAAATATAAATCTCGTTGTTGTTATAAAACCGTTTTGTGTTTATTCTTATTGTTTCATGTTTTTTGGTATTTTGCGTTAAACTCGACAGACAAGTGATTTCTACAATGCCATAGTTTTATTGCATTTTTTATTTTACGATTCAGGCAGATTATCTGGAAATATTGTACTGTTTAAAAAAAAATTGATGGTTTTACATTCTCCTTTTAACTAATAAAAACATTTTGCGATCAAAATTTCATTTCTCGAAATTTCATAAAATTAATAGGTGGGGAGTAACAGATGTAAAAAGAAATATATGATTTTACCAAGATTTTCAAAAAAAAAAATTTCAAACATAAGTCTGAAAGTTTAATTAAATTCCGACAATTATTTAATTTTTGTAAGAATTTCCAAATAATGTGTTTTTTTACCCATAGTAATCTTTAGCTCACCACTAACGCAAAAAGAAAAATAACCAGAACTTCGAACGTGATAGAAAGGATTAAAAATTTGAAAAACAACAAAAATAGTTTGCTCTTAATAATAACATAAGTACTATGACGATAAAACTTTGTTTTTATCAAGTTTTTCATGATATGATCTTTTTTTTAGTAAAAAAGTGAAGGTACCAAAATATAATATATATAAATATATATTAAATATAAAGATTGCGATAGGTAAATTGTCGCTATTTTATATTTTTGATTTCACCTATAAGCGTTGTTTGTTTTTGATTATGTCGACTGCACATTATACTAGGGTCAGTTGGCTACCGTCTGTGAGAAAAAGAGCACCATGACGCAATTCACTCCACCAAAAATTTGGAAATGGCTTAGTGTACTGTTTGGCATTCGCGCCGGAAGTTCCAATACGAACATTTCAGAGTGTTTGGGTGTCAATCTGAGGACAGTGCAGAGGATCCAGGAAAGGTTGGATGAGTCTAATGGTGATAACAAAGGTGTTCGGAGTTATCACACTCAACATGGAGGCCTACATTAAGTGTATTGAGGAGGTTGTGCTGCCCTGGATCATCAAGTTGGCTGCTGGAAGACCCTAAAACTCTGTACCATGCCACACGCGGAGAGCTCAGTCATGGCTGTCAAACAATTTTTGCAAATACATTACCGCTTAACCTAACTCCCCAAACTGCAACCGCCTTGATTAGGGTGGTATGGGGTCATTTGGGTCAGTGGGGTAATTTGGGTTACTTTTGATTCTGGTTAATTTCTTCTAACTCACTTGGTTTCAGAGCAAGCTGCCACCATTATGGATTTCATCATCCTCTAACCTTGTGATACAACTGCAACAATTGCATCACCCTTTTTATTCTTTGATGTCAGAGAGGAAGGACCTATTTTGATTCAGGTGAGTTTATTTTTACTTGTAAATCAAACTTTCTCTTGAAAATCCAGAATTGTCAGAAATCAGGTTCAGATACCAATTTGACATGGGGAAATTATCAAAGTATCCAAAAGTGTACCAACCAGTTGAGTAGTATTGGTTGAAATGGAAAAACTGTAAACTTGGTCTGGTGGGGTAATTTGGGTCACATTGCTATCTAAGGAAATGCATGTTTAGCCTCAGATGTATCTACATATCAGCTGAACGAAATTTAGTGATTTGAGATTAATTTTGGATTGTTAAACCAGAAAATGTTGCCCAGTTGATGATACAGGTCCCTTTTATTCTATTTTAGAATGCCTCGGACATACAAACACAAAACTGAATCGAACAGCCCAGATGTGTTGCAAGCCGGAATCAGCAAATTCCGGAATGATGGTGCAAGTATGCATAGTGCTGTAAAGAGTTTTGGTATTAGAAGAGAAACACTGAGTCGTTGGGTCACCAAGAAACATTTAAAGCTGAAGCTGGTAGAATGCAAATGTTGACGGACCACGATTCATTTCTTGGGAAAAAGGCTCTGCTCTAGCCTGGCCTTGCGGAACTGAAGAAATAAAGCTGATGATAAAGTCTTATCTAGACAGTGTGGTAAACAAAACAGTGTTCAAGGACAATTCCTCTGGCAAGGACTGTGTAATCTCATTTTGACAATGCTTGGGACATCAGATTCGGTTAAGAAAGTCCTCACCAAAGCTCGTACGGAAAATCTCAACCAAGAAATTCTTGGTAAATTTTTCAACGTTTTACGAGGTTCTATCTACTCAAAATTTCCAAAACGAAATGCAAATGTCTGCAAGCAATGGACGGAGAAGTACTAACAATTCCAACTGTCTTGCGAAGGCTTCAAGGGGAAGTGGAAACAAGAGAGGCAAAGCAGAAAGCAATAAGTAGTTATTGTTGAATGGTCCACCATTAGGGGAGTGTTATGGTCCGGTTCCTTGTACCACGGTGATAGTCCAAGGTAGAACCAATAAAGAAGAACTCGAAAGCGGATATGGAATAACACAGATATATTACAAACAGGAATATATACAGAGAGGTAGAAAAGTGTTAGTACGAACAATCAGGTTTAATAGTACTTGTCTGAACGCGACTCTGTTCGGACTACCTCTGACTCGACTGACTGACTTTTGACTGACTTCACTCCAGACTTCAGACTTCACTCCAGACTTCAGACGGAACGGTATTTAGTCACCCACCCCCACGAGGGCATCATGTGGCACAAGGCCGGTTTAACGTGGGATCTCCGAGCCCTTGGGCTCTGCCAAAAATATGTCCTTTGAACTCGTATAAACGGGTTCAGGATCGGTTTACCTCCCCGAAAGAGACTCCGCCCTTCGGCGTAGCCTCATTCGTGTTCCTCCCCGTCCGAAAGCAGAGAGTTCAGCCGGTCAGCCGGTCGCCCGACTTCAGACGGAACTCCCTGCTTCCTCTTGAGGCGCAGTATTTATTACGTATGGAATAGTCCATTATGTTATTATGGGTAAGGTCCCATAACAAGGAGGAAGTTATTTTGTACACTATCACGTGCATAAGCATGCTTGAAATACCGCATTTGCAACTATCAAATAAAATTTTCAATCCTTGTTCCACCCTGTTTGAAAGTTATGATTCAAATTGAAAAACGGGCCCAAAATGACCCAAATTACTACACTCCACCCTATTATGTGTGGATTGCAGTTGAGCGAGAGAAACCAACAAAATGTCTTGTAACACCAAAGATGAACTGAAGGCAAAGATTATGGCAGCATTCACCAACTAAAACAAGACCGTCCAGATAAAAGGAGACCGTGCTTGAAGCCAATGGCGATTTTATTGAAGAAAATTACTCTTTATTACTTCCAGATATTTTTGTGTAATTTTGATAAATATCTGTTAAAATGTGTCAGTGTTATTTCCATTTTTTCATAACATTAACGACAATCTATCCATTGCACAGGGCGGAGTCTCGTTCGGGGAGGTAAGCCCGCCCTGAACCCGTTTATACGGGTTCAATGGGCATATTTTGGGGCCGAGCCCACGGGCTCGGAAAACCCACAACAAATAACCAACCTTGTGTCACATGCTGCCCCAGTGGGCGGGGTGACTGAATATCGTCAGTCAGTAGTTCACGACCGAATGATCGGTTCTCTCTGTCTTCGGGCGGGGAGGAACCCGAACGAGGCTACGCCGAAGGGCGGAGTCTCTTTCGGGGTGGTAAACCTACCCTGAACCCGTTTATACGGGTTCAATGGGCATATTTTTGGGGCCGAGCCCATGGGCGCGGAGATCCCACATTAAATAACCGGCCTTGTGTCACATGATACCCCAGTGGGGTGGTGACTGAATATTGTCAGTCAATAATTCAAGTCAGTCAGTAGTTCAAATCAGTCAGTAGTTCAAGTCGAGTGAAGAGTCGAGTGAAGAGTCGAGTCAGAGGCAGTCCGAAACAGAGTCGCGTTCAGACAATTACTGCAAGACACTGGAATAGTGATACTGGTCGAGACTACATTGTTCTCTCTACTAAACCTGATTGTTCATACTAACACTTCTACTTCTCTGTATATATTCCTGTTTGTAATATATCTGTGTTATTCCATACCTGTGTTCGAGTTCTTCTTTACTGGTTCTACCTTGGACTATCACCATGGTACAAGGAACCGGACCATAACAATATATATATATATGTGTGTGTGTGTGTGTGTGTGTGTGTGTGTGTGTATATATATATATATATAACCAAATGGGTGGGTAAATATAGGTAGGTATACAAGCGCGTGAAGAAATATACATAAAGTCATAAAGTCATTAATTGCACAACACTGAGTTACATGCCGAAGCAATTTTCAAGTGCTGGAATATATATATGTAAGCTACCTCTTCTTCCTTTATCGCTCTTCATTCCCCCAAGACTGTGGTGTACTCGAAAGCATTTTCGACAATATAGACAAGACTATCTCTCTCCATCCGTTTTCTCATATATTCGTGTTCGGGGACTTTAACACCCTCCATTCCAAGTGGCTTAAAAGCTCTATAATTGACCTTGCTGGCATACAAACCCTTAACTTTTCTATTTCTCAATCTCTCGCTGAAATAGTCGACTTTCTCACACGTTTCCCCAACAACCTGGGCGGTAAGGCTTCCCTTCTCGATCTCTATTTCACATCCATCTCCGAGTCTTGTCGCGCCTCACATCTCTGCCCTACTTGGCAACTCTGACCATGCCGCCGTGTCTGTTAACATTTCCTTCTACTCCACCTCCAGCAAAGAAGCTCCTACCAACACATCTTTCTGCTATCAATGAACAGACCGGGACTCGTTCCGGGATTTCCTTCACGATGTCACCTGGGATGTGGTCTTTAAGCTCCCCGTTCAAGAGTGCGCTTCCGAGGTCTCCTCCTGGATAAAAGCTGGAATCGAGGCTTTCATACCCGCGCTCTTCCCTTTGTCTCAGCCCGTAACGAGTGCAAGCGTGCCCTCAATGAAGCAAAGTCACTATTTGCTGATAGAATGAAACAACGTATTGCATCTCACAAATTCTGTTCCAAAGATTATTGATGTCTCTGCAAGAGTGTACTTAACAACAGCAAACCTTGAATACCTCCTTTGTTCAACCAATTTGAGGTTCTGACCTTCTCAGCTGATAAGGCTGAGTGCTTTGCCCGGAAATTCTCTTCCAACTCAACGCTCGACTCATCCGGTGTGCCCACTCCCGATTTCCTCCCTAGAACCGAGGCTCTGTTGAGCGAGTTGCACATAACCCCATCGTTGGTATTGGACATCATCTCAAAATTAGACTCCCATAAGGCTAGCGGTGGCGACGGGATACCAGCCATTGTCCTGAAGAAATGTGCTCCGGAATTAGCCCCTGCCCTCTCCAAATTATATAACTACTGCCTCAATGATTCTTAGTTCCCAGCCTGTTGGAAGTCCTCATCTATTGTACCTGTCTTTAAGAACTATGGAGACCCTTCTGACCCATCTAACTACCGTCCCAGCAGTCTCCTACAACTCTTTGGCAAAGTCTTTGAGGCTTTAATCAACACCGAAGTGATTAATCACCTTATATCCCATGATTTGTTCTCTGATAAGCAACATGGTTTTCGCTTTTCCCGTTCTACAACTGATGTGCCCACGGCCATAATTGGAATTGTTTACCAAGCACTCCACAATAACGGAGAAGCTCGTTCCGTGGCTCTAGATATCTCTAAAGTGTTTGATAGGGTCTGGCATGCCGGCCTCCTTCGTAAGATTAAGGGATACGGAATTTAATGGTCGATTATTTAACTTAATACGATCATTCCTGTCAAACCGTGTAATGAAGGTCGTCCTTAGCGGATTCTCCTCCAGTTCCTTTCCTACGAACGCAGGTGTTCCCCAAGGCTCTATCCTAGGCACTACTCTGTTCCTTATCTTCATTAACAATCTCCCCGATGTCATCAGTTCCCAAGTAGGTATCTATGCTGATGACACTACTAGCTACATCTGCCTCAATAGCAAATCTGGTATCACTGACAAAACTAACCTGGCCCTTAGTCTTGAAAAGGACCTTCAATCGGTTGTAGACTACGGTGGTATTTGGCTGGTTAACTTTAAAACGTAGCTGCTTCCCATTACTCACCACAGGGAACCAACCCTGTGTCCCATTAGAATGTCTGATGCTCAACTCCACGAGATCACCTCTTTACGAGTGCTTGGTCTCACACTTCCCGCTGACCTGAGATGGAACAATTACATTGAATCAATAGCTTCATCCACCGCAAGGAAAGTTGGTTCCCTGTGTCGAGCCAGAAAGTTTATCTCGCCTGAATCCATCCTTAAATTTACAAATCCACAATTCGCCCTTGCATGGAATACTGCTGCCATATATGGCCTGGTGCCCCGCTGTTCGCTTTAAGGTCCTCGACAAGATCCAGAAATTGACAAGCAATGTAGTTGGTCCTGATCTGGCATCTCGTCTTCAGTCACTTTCACAGACGTGCCATCGCCTCTTTTTTCTTTGAGCTACCTCCGCTTTTTCCCAGACTGCATGATGCCAGCCTGCTACTAGGCTGGCATCACGGTCCCACCCTTTCACTGTCGAAACGGTTAAATGCGGCCATCTCTTCTACTCCAATAACTTTGTCTCGCACCTCCCGTTTGTGGAATTCCCTTTCTATGAGCTGTTTCCCTGATAGCTATATTCTCCAACTATTCAAATGTAATGTCAATTGACATCTCCAACTATCTGAACTATCCCCTGCCCTTCTCTTCATCCTCTCCTCCATCACACCTCTTTACTCTCACCCCCCACTCCGTAACCCCCTGCGTAGTAGTGGCATCCTGCCTTGCTTGTGGTGAAATGCTTAATATATATATATATATATATATATATATATATATATATATACATACACATACATGCATGCAAAAGTAAATGCATGCAAGAAATATCGATGTGATGTTTAAAATATATACTTTTTATGTTTTTAAAACTGTATAGGATATTTTTTCAGGTAATGTCTTTTCATATTTATTTTAGATTCTTCCGATAATATGTTTTTAATAGATATGCATCCTGTAGTATTTTATTATCCGTGGATTGACTTATCCGTTATTTACCCACTCAGCAAAACATATGTGTTCAAAATTTTTATTAAATTAAAACTACTTTGAAAAGCAGACAATACAAATTACATAGATATAACATAAGTATATAATAATAATAATAATAATAATAATGAAAATGATTGACATAACTCTTCCAATATTTTTCAACAGTCAAGAGAAGAGCGTGATTTAAGAAAAGAAAAAGAAAAGAAAAAACACTGTGTTTGACAATGTTAAACAATATTTCAACAGAATGTCTGTCTTCAAGTTATAGAAAAAAAATTAAAATATATATAAATTATTATTATATTAACAGAATGTTTATCTTCTTCAAGGTATTGAAGAAGATAAACATTCTGTTAATATAATAATAATAATAATAATGATGATAATAATAATAATAAAAACATCGTGAAGGCAGAGCAAACGAATATACAGAGGTATCAGGATCTGGCAGGGTAAACTAGAGAAATATACCAAGTAGCAGCTTAAGTTGTCCCTTTTGTGGTTGGCACACCTGCACATTCACAATGATGCCCGGTATCCCAAAGGCATCCTGCATAGCAGAACATTTTCTAGAAATGTCCCTATTTCCAGAAAATTTTCTGCTATGGAGGGCACCTTGGAATTATCTGACATTATTGGGAGTGTGCAGGTAGCAGCGCTTCTTGGAACGGCTCATGTGCCGAGTGTTGTGTCTTTAAGCTGTGAGTAGGAAATGTGATATGACTAGACCACCCAACCGAAGCAGCTCAGAATTTGAGTGGAGCTCAAATCAAATAATAATAATAATAGTAAACATGATATACAAAAAATTAAATAATTTAAATATATTCAAATCCATCAAAATCTGCATCACTATATGACTTTTTTTTATTAATTTTATATTTTATATTTCCCCTGTCATCACCTAAATTTGTCATAGGAAGACATGAACAAACTGCTAAAATTTTAATTCCGTTTTTAAAATAGTACCAATTTTCCAGTAAAAACAGTTTGCATATTCCCATAATGGTTCATTATTTTCATGGATTGGTCCAGCTGTAATGTAGGCTGATGAGGGAATTTTGCCGCGGATAACGAGATCCACCTAGAGAAGTAGGAAAATAGAGGACGCCACAGTGTCTACATCTTATGTGAAGTAATTCTTTTCTCATCTGCTCTCCATGCATAAATGAAAATCTCATTGCTAACGTGAATTCATTCTCATCTGCTATTGAATCAGCAAGGGAAATCTCATTGCTAACGTGAATTCATTCTTATCTTCTATTAATTCACCAAGGGAAATCTCATTGCTAACGTGAATTCATTTTTATCTGCTATTCATTCAATGATAGAAATATCAGTCTTAACATCAGTTTATTCTTTTACACAGACTTGTATTTCCGAGTACAGACGACTCCACCACCAGTCATGGTCTGAAAGAAAAAAAATAAAGATAAATGTAATTTACACAGAGAAAATTACTAATGTCAACATTATTCACTAGCCATACAATTGTTCAGTTTTGGTGCAAGTACGGTTAGAATATAAACTGAGCAATTAAACAAAAATATAAAACAAGGACACCACCTCTCAGCGAATTTATTTCACCTTTAGAGCAAGGTGATCCTAAGAAAAACCAGAAATTCTACCAGGATATTTTATTGACTGACACAATCTTAACATAATATACACAAATGACACCATTGTGATGGTAAAAGAAAATGCAGGTACTCCTCGATAAATATGTTGCGGTCACCACTATTAGCTCAATTAAATGCAATAACAAAAAAAAAATTTTAACAAGCAATTGATAAACAAATAAACACGTTTTTCTTTAAAATAACAACAATGAATTTTCACAAAAAAAAAATTGGGGGAAATGAGTAAACGTGTGTGTGTGCGTGCACAAGCGCGCGCAATCCCGTGTGTGTGTCTTCATGTGTGTGTGTGTGTGTGTGTGCTTGTAAATGCTTGACAGTTGTGGCAAAATTACATGCTGGGCAGTAGTTGTTGATGGAGCAGAAAAATGGGAATTTTGAAGACGTGCTGCTTTTTATATTCATGCTACGTGATACTAGTCACGTGATATACATGTCTAAGGGTGAGGATTAATCCAACTCCGCCATAATTGTTTTGGTTACTTTTTTTATTGTGATGTTGGTTTCTACAATTATGAAAGTAAAAGCGAAAAGGAAGAACTAACAAGTAATTGCTAAAAGACAGAATATATTGTCAGAAAGAGGAATAGTCCAAAAGGTTGTCTATTAATTAGAGATGACTTGTATGTACTTGGGTTAACATTTTCTGCTGACATGAAGGGGAAAGATTATATTGAATCAATTGCTAGATCTGCTGCTTAGAAAGTTGGTTCACAGTATCGTGCTAGACAATTTTTCTCACCTGAATCCATCTTACATATTTCTATGTCTACCATTCATCCATGCTTAGAATATAACTGCTACACATGATCTGGTGCTCCTACTATATATATAGAGAGAGATCTTTGATAACATCTAAAGAAGAATCTGCAATGTTAATGGCTCTGACCTGGTATCTTGGCTTCAGTCACTTTCCCACCACGATAATGTAGCTTCCCTCTCCTTTTACTATAAATTCTTTCAGAATAATTATTCTGATGAACTCTATGGTAGTTAGATCTCGATGCATTAAAGCACTGTACTAGATTGGCGGTTAGATCTCATCGTTTTGCAGTTGTTATTTTTGTTTTGTTTTTTTTTTTAAGCATTTCACCCCAAGCAAGGCGAGAAGCCACTAGAACGCAAGGGATTACAGAAAATATAGAGCGAGATCAGATAGGAGTGATAGAAGAGGGTATGAGGAGAAGAGTAGTGGATAGATCAAGGCAGCTGGAGATGCTGATTGACATTACACTTGAATAGCTGGAGATTATAACTCTCAGGGAAACTGGAATAGGGAAGGGTGTTCCACAGGCGAGAGGTGCACGACATGAAGCTATTAGAGTAGAAGAGACGATGACATCTAGAAGTTTCGACAGTGAAGGTATGAGAGCGGGATGCCAGCCTCGTAGGGCGCTTGAACTCATGAAGTCTGGGAACCAGCGAACGCAGCTCCTCGGAGCAATTACCATGAAAGTATTTGTAGAACAGACAGAGAGAGGCGACGGCACGTCTGTGAGAAAGTGAGTGTAGACGAGATGCCAGGGCAGGATCAATTATATTGCATATCCGCCTCTGGAGCCTATTAAGAACCCCGAGGCAAACAGAAGGGGCACCAGACCATATATGGCAGCAATACTCCATGCAAGGACGAATTGTTGATTTGTAGATCTGGAGGATCGATTCCGGGGAGAAAAATTTCCTGGCGCGGCACAGGGAGACAACTTTCCTTGCGGTGGACGAGGCAATTGACTCAATGTAACTATAAGTTCTATGCTAACAGTTTCTTTGCTAACATTTTCATTTGTGGAACACTCTTTCAGCTTCTTGCTTTCCGGCCAAGTTTGATCTTCCGATTTACGTCCAAGTTCAATGTCAGTTGTTATCTGTTTTTTGTATTGTTCTGGATCCTTAATAATGTTTTTTTTATATTCTTTCATACTAATTAAATACCTGAAAAGTGTTTTAACAGACAACAGAATCTGTGACTCTGAAATCCTAAAGTGAATAGTGAATTATGACTTCTAAAAGCTAAACAAATATGTCCTCCTCGTTGCTTACTTCTGTCCCTCCTGTCTTTAATATGCCCCGTGAGGCGGCACGGTGGAGTAATGTATAGTAGCTCGGATTGAGGAATCAGAGAGCCAAGTTCAAATTCCAGTCGAATCCATTACTATCACTTACGTGCTAATACCCTTGAGAAAGGTATGAATCCTCTTCTCCCTCCGGTTATGGGTAAATAGCAGGACAGAACGGGTTCTATAGCCTTGGATGGCACCTGGTCTACCACAGAAAGAAATGGCAAGAGACTGCCTTTTCAGTCATGTATCGAAAGATACATCATCACTTAAGCGTGTATAACTTGTATATAACTGAACTGAGTGACAAATTCTCCATGCCCTCTTTCTTCATTATATATCTCTAAAACTTTCTAAGTACAAATTTATATTTTCATTTAAATACTTTGTCAATGCTCCCATATTGAGACTATGTTATTCTCAGCATCCTTTTGTAGAACCATGCCTCTGTTTTCTCAAGTCTCCTCTTCATTTGTGAAGAAATTGTTTGACATTCACTGCCATATAGGTCCAACACTCTTTTCTTTTTTTTCTGGTGAAATGTTTCTTGATACTTTTGGAAGCAGTGATAAACAAAATGTTGAAAGAGGTACTATGTTGTCTCAAGTCTCCTCTTCATTTGTGAAGAAATTGGCATTCACTGCCATATAGGTCCAACACTGTTTTCTGGTGAAAAGTTGGTCACCTATACAACTGACATAGATGTATTTGATGTGTGAGAAAAATGTATTGTTGAAAAGGAGAAATTAAAATTCAAAAACTGAAAATGGATTACAAATGACCAGACGACATAGTGGTGTTCTTCAAAGATATTTATAGGCAGCTTAAAACAACGCTATTCAGAATTACTGTTTTATACACCGACAAGCTGTTCTGGTATCAAAGAAACTTCAGAGAACTATACGAAAATGCAGTTAAGATCATAAATTTCATCAAACGGTAAGAGTAAAGATAAAATTTTCAAGATAAACATTTTCAACAAATCAGAATAACCAAGGGTTTTACAGAGAGAGAAAGTGAGAGAAAAGACTTGGTATAGTGCATATTGAAAAAAGGATAAAAGATGAACGAGGTTCAAAATAACAGAAGATGGTGATTAACGTTGCATTTAAATTTTTGAAGATTGTAGTTATCAGAGAAGCAAGCAAAACGAAGGGAGTTCCAGTGTCAGGCAATGATGCGGTCTTTCCAACTGATGTGAATGGTCCTTCGGAGCTTCGTTTCAAGGGATCGCTCTAGATATTTGATGTCTCGACGATACAAAACCCAGGGTGGAGAGGACCACGGCCGAGAAGACTGTTGACTAATAAATAACACAAGACTCAAATCTATCATATTTAAAGTTACATATTATTTTTCATTTTTATTGACCTGCGTGCGTGCATGCGTGTATGGACCTGAAGCTCTCATTTTAAATTCTCATCTGCAATGTCTCAGAGCCTGCACCATCATCTCCACACTGTTGTGAACATTTATGTAGCGACATGTTCAATGGCTATTCTTGCATGCAGGTATATCAGGTGCAGTTACACCGACATGTGCTCACCTACTGGGCTCGCTACTGACTGACATCAAACAAATCCTGGGTCTCTACACTACCCCCGGAAGGGAGGTAATTCCAGGTCACCCTTTCATTTGACTTCTCTGAAGGACATTGGCATGAGCCATATACTCTTCTACTTTATGTTCTGTGTCCTCATAAGATGTAGACAATCATGGCTCTCCACAATTTCCTGTCCTTTGTAGCTTTAATAAATTTTTTGTCTTTTTATTTCTCCTAAACCATGTTTATCCATCAATTTATTCAAGCCTACTATGCATTGTTTTCCTCTGTTTCTCTTGCCTGTGAGTATCAGATTTTCCAAACCCTGTTTCCTCATTATATGCTCTAGAAATTTCAATTGTACCTTCCTGATGTTAAGCATAGGTTTCCTTTTTATTTCTATTTTCTCTAAAACTGTCATTGCTCAGATATTCGGTCCATATTATCCTCAGCATCCTTCTGTAGAACCACATTTCTGTCGCTTCAAGTCTCTTCTTCATCTTTGAGGAGATTGTCGATCATTCACTGCCATATAGAAGGACAGATATCACATAACAGTTCAGTACTCTTTTCTTTGTTTCTAACAAAGTATTTCTGTTTTTCACTACTCTGCTTAGCTTTTAAAATGCATCTTTTGCTATCCCAATTTGTCTTCGGAAGAGAGAATAATAGACTAAGTGGTCAAACAGTTTGAGTAGTCTGTATATTACTTACCATTATCATAAGATCCCCTTCTTTTTTTCGACTAATCACTGATTCAAACCCGTCTCCTTTCTGTGTTTCGACTAAACTGTTGCCATCAATTAACGTCGTGACCTGAAATGAAAGAATTTTTAAAAAATGAACTAATACCAAAAATCTTAACCAAAAAGGAGATGAAATAAAAATATTGAATATATGCATATTATTTCATCAGCAATATCTGCAGCACATAATATAGTCATTGCAAGAGAGATAATGAAATAGCTGCCAGGTGGCAGTGTCTTTTTTATAACAATGGTGAATTCTTCCACAATGTTAACAAAGTCCAGTAGAAGCCTGGCTCCTTAAAATGTAGAATATAATTATGATAATTAGAAAATTATATTTAAAGTTTGAAAATCAATTTTTAATAATAAATACTCAATAAAATATGTTAGTATTTATATAATATTCTATGGGTCATAAAGTGAGCAATCAGTTTTCTATTGATCTTAAGCCATAAGCTGATTACCCATAGTAATATAGAAATTGGAAAAATATATTTTAAAATCACATGTGAAAATCATTTTATAATAGTAAGTACTCAACAAAATATGTAGTCATTGTACAAAACATCGGTAAATTAGTATACATATAAGATTCTAAGGGACATAAAGTGGGGGATCAGTTTTCTATAAACCTATTTTCATAAACTGATCACCAATTTTACTACATATTAATATATGAATTGAAAACCAATTTAAAGACATGTAAATACTTTTGATAATAGTCAAAACTTAACAAAATACATTGTCATTTTACTTAAATTATTATTTATATAAGATTCTACTAGACATAAAGTGGGAAATTTGTTTTCTATTGATCTTAAGTCATATGCATTTTCCTATTGATTTTAACAGTACCTATGAGAAATCAGCCTCTTGTTCATTCTGTTCATTTGGTCACTATGAAGAAGTTGACTATCCCCAAGGCATTGTAGTGAGCGGCAAATAACACAAGCAGAACATGACTGTATCTCTAACTCTGTATCTCTCTACCGTGTGTGGCTCTTGAACCTTGTACAGAGTGAATGTTATTGTACAAAAATGCATGTGATTTCCTGCATGAGTTTGTAATTTGCTATTTTTTATACTAATGTTCACCCAATACAAATCCCAAAAGCCACTCAGTGTAGAGGCTGACTGTGTGGTGTTATATGAACCTAAGAAAATTGATTGATTGATTCGTTTTCTACTTTTTATAAACACCTTTCAGATTATTTAAAGCCAGAAAATATTTTTAAATTGAAAGATTTTATTTTGAGATAATAATGATTTAGAGATACAAGTTTTAATAATTAACCTATAGCTGGGGGAGAAGAGATGGATTCATACCTTTCACAAAGGTATTTGTGCATGAATTGAAACTTGGCTCTACGATTTCCAATTCTGAGCTGTTATCAATTACACCAACCACACATCTAAGCTTACAGTATCTAGTATTCCCAATGGGCCAGCCATCTAGGTACTGACCCGGCTCAACGTTGTTTAACTTCGGTGATCGTACTGGAACCAGTGTTTCAACGTGATGTGGCCGTAAGCCAAGTATAAGAAAAGGCAAGAAGTGAAATTCATGAGATTATGGAAGAAAGATATAGTTCAACCCTAGACTTGAAGAGGTCAAGATTGTAGGGATTTGGAAAACATGCTAGGGGTTTGTTCCACAAAGTAACAATTCTTGGAAGGAGCTGTTCAAGTGGAAGTTACCTCTTACTAATG